>CM039128.1:7000838-7045754 GCA_022036555.1 Microstegium vimineum | reverse complement strand
GGTCCACGGATGCTTCATCCGGACAAGCTGCATCTGTACTTTCAGTTTGTGGTCATGAAAGCTTTAATCCTCAACTGATCTTCTCAAGTACAAGCATCGCATCTGCATATGGTTGAGATCTGAGATGCATGCACGTGGTGGGGTACTCCGTACTCGTGCATTTTCTGTAATGTTCATGATCTGAAATGTAGCTGTGGCACCATTATTCTGCAAACCTACGTGAGAAGGTTCAAATTAGCGTAGATGATCCTTGTGATATTCTGTCTGGTAATTTAAATTTAAGGCGTCCAAAGACATGGTAAAACAACTGAACACACTAGCAATCTACCTGGGTTTCAAATATACAGTGACTAGCAAGAGCTATCTGAAATCTGAACGCCAGTAAAAACAGAGCACTGAGCACATGCCACTGTGTATGTGACAGAGGATTAACACATAGCAAATATGCCTTTACCATTGCTATCCAAAGCTTAAACCTGTTAACAATTTCTTGTTTTTTCCACTCATGGCTTAGTAGGGTCACTTTTTCAGGTGAGAGTCTGGGAACGCACGAGCTGAACCCGTACCTCAAGGGAATTGGTTCAGACTACAGCAACGGCGTCAACTTCGCCATGGCGGGCTCCACGGTGACCCACGGCGTCTCTCCCTACTCCTTGAACGTCCAGGTCGACCAGTTCGTCTACTTCAGGCACAGATCCCTTGAGATGTCTGAACGAGGTTTGTTTCCGTTGCCACTTGTCACAGTCACAGAATACCTGTCCCATCACATTCATACTCTCATCTGGATGATGATGAAATACCGGAAATGCTGAATACTGAATTCTGAACCTGAATGACGTGTTTTCATCAGGATTGAAAGGCCCGGTGAGCAAGGAGGGGTTTGAGAACGCTCTGTACATGATGGACATTGGCCACAACGACATGGTCGGTGTGGCGCACACACCGTCCGATCAGTGGGACAAGAAGATCACAGAGATCGTAGGCGAGGTCAGAAAAGCCATGTCGGTGAGTTGACTTCCACGCAGGGGCCCCAACATACCACTCCTCTGAAAATTTCCGTTCCACTGACTGACAAAGAAGCATATCTCTGTTCTCTTTGGCAACATTCACAGATTCTGTATGACAATGGAGCGAGGAAGTTCTGGATCCACGGCACCGGCGCGCTGGGGTGCCTGCCGGCGCTGGTGGTGCAGGAGAACAAGGGCGAGCAGGACAAGCACGGCTGCCTCGCCGGCGTCAACAGGGCTGCCAAGGCGTACAACAAGAAGCTCAGCCAGCTCTGCGACGACCTCCGGTTCTACCTCAAGGGCGCCACCATCATTTACACTGACATGTTTGCCATCAAGTACGACTTCGTAGCCAATCACACCAAATACGGTACGAGATGAACAGCAAATCAAATCCTCTTCTTTCAGAATCAGAAAGTTCTGAAGATTCAGGCATTCAGAGTTGGCTTATGCTCTGGCTGTTCTTCAGGGATTGAGTGGCCGTTCATGGTGTGCTGCGGCAACGGCGGGCCGCCGTACAACATGGAGAAGGGAAAACCAGGCTGCGGCGACCTGTGCCCGCCGGAGGCGAAGGTGGTCAGCTGGGACGGCGTGCACTTCACGGATTTCGGCAGCGGCCTTGCTGCCAAGCTTGCCATGACTGGGGAGTACTCCAAGCCCAGGGTGAAGCTGGCGAGCTTGATCCATGGTGGATCCAAGAAAGCAACAGACTCTTGATACAGATCAGCATTGATCGACTCGTGGTGACCTTTGGATCCACATCAATAGAAGATGGGTAACGGTGATGAACAGAAGACGATGAAGGTTGCCGTGGTTGGAGGGAGATGTTGCATCAGGCCGCTGTTTCTTGACGTCGATTGACTCCTTGTACACACTACACAGAACTACAGAAGGCAAAGTAGCAATGGGAATGATCTTAAGTTAATTTGGTGTCTTTTTTGGATTTTGTGGTGCAGAGTACAAAATTTTTTGTACCTTGATGTAACTATTTATGATAGTTATTACAAGCTCCCAAAGGAAATATGATGTGTTTCGTCATTTCCTTCTATTTTGGAAAAAATAGGAGTAGAAAGCAATGAAATGTTTGGCCACTCGTCACTATCTTCATTACAGAGAAGTAGTTAGGTCTCTCATCACTATCTTCTTTGGCGTCAACAGTCTTATTCTACTAGTGGGCTTGTACAATATTGCTTTTCCCCTCCTTTGTATTGGTATTACAATATGAGGGCTAGAATCATTACAACATATTATACAAAACAAGCCTAAGCAACAAATCATTTCTGCATTGGTAATCGGATTCAGATAAGTGCAATGTTTATTGCTGTCATAATTTTCATTTCCATGGCAAAAAAAAAAGAAGGTAAAACGATGCGGTGAATGCCCCTCATTGCAGGAGACAAGTGTATGTTTCATGGATAAAACACCCAAGAGGATTCTGGTAATCACATCAGAATCGACCTATTTGTTGTATGAGGTAAAAGAAATGTATGATAACGGGACAGTACAATATGCTATCTACGCTGGTAGAGTTACATCCTTGCAATCAGAGGAAAGGCAGTAACATAGAATGCAAACTCATCCTCTTGACAAATTGTACACCGCTGTGAGTAATATACTAATATCAGGGCCTCCATGTGGGACTTCAGATGACTCCAAATGCTGATTGCAGCGACGATGTGACACGGGAAGCGAGTGCATTTTGAGCGAAACTCTGGATGTTCTTCTTGGCATCTGCAACACAATAACAATGCCATATGTTAGATTTTACTTGGTAAAAATCAGGTTGTGTACCGAGTTGTGGAAAGCTTTCAAGGTAAAAGTTCTATCTCCACTCCAACAGGGACCCATATGACAAAAAAGGCAGGTAGAAATAACAGCAGAATAATGTGTAGAAAACAATACAGGTATAGTGAAGGTTAAAAAAAATCCTAGAACAAGCACATAGCTGATGAAATTTTTCTCCTATAACATGCCAAACTCTAATGTTGGACAGTAAACCAAGAAGCTGAATGGCTTCCACATTATTGAACATAATGAAACAATGCAAAATCGAAAACTATTATCTTTAGAACTATTATGCTTAGTTATAGGAAACAGTCTATCTGATTCAGTCGCCAGCTTATGAGGAAACAGTCAATCTGATTCAGCCGCAGCTTATGAGGAAACAGTCTTTCTGATTCAGTCACCAGCTTATGAGAGACCATTCAGTTCAGAGCAAAATAACTTGGGTAATACATCTTCACTAGAAACTTCTCTGTTAAGACATACCTTTGTTGCACTTGGTGAATCCAACAATGTTTGCAATGCTTAGAGTCAAACAAACTCCAACAACAAGAAGGTAATCAGCCTCAAGCCTGATGAGTGAAAATATAGCAAGAACGATCCATGCAGCAGCCTGAAACATGGAGAGATTTGTTTTTGTTTATATATATATAATATACTAATACATATTAGTTGTCGTGGTCATAAACAAAGAATAGACAATAAAAGGCCTTTAATGGATAACCCTCATGTACGGATGTGATACCCTTCTTTGGTATAATTTACAATGTTAAGAATTAAGATAAGACTTCCATCTTCTCTAGAGATCGGGTAAAGAGAAAAAACGGATCAGCCAGCTTTTGTTAAGAGGTAAAAGATACTATCATAGAACCCCCCCAACTAAGTGCATATCATAGTATATTGGAACTGGGAAGGAACAGTCAAAAGAGGCCATTTTTTTCCTCAGGAAAAGAGGCCATCTTCGTTAAATGATAAGCTAGAATCCACTACATGTAATTTTTATTCATGCGAGATGCACCACTTACCAAGTTTCAAGTGTTTTTTAGCCCAGGAAAAATGTGAAAGAATATATCAATACATTGATGAGAAGTAGAGAACAATACGGTCTCCACATACTTGACCCACCTATATTGAGTTGTTAACCGGAATTAAAACCAGTAGTTATTAAACCATAGTTGGATTTAGTTATTTTTGTTAACCTTTGTGGCTTTGTCCAACTAAATCATGCAACATAATGAAAACCATCAGGAAATAGGACTATCATAAACATCACTATCTAGATAATGGATATGCACATCTAATGGACAAGGAAAAATGAAACAATCAGGTACATTCATACATGTAGCTGAAAGTCATAAGGATTATAGCCTTCCCCTCTCCTCTCCTAATTGAGTAATTCCTAACTTATTAGTTCATAAAAGATTATCACAAACAGCAATTTGTAACTGACGAATCCCAAACATCATGACACCAACGAATATTCAATCATCTACACCATGACATTCTTTATACCAGATAGCATCACTTACAGTCAAGTAAAGAGTCCACCAGAACAGCCACGAATCCTTCTTGTTCATCCGAGCGAGAGACTGCAGGGTACATTCAAGTTACAACTTGCAACAATTTCACACACAAAAAAAAAACAGTAGGATTAACACAAAAAGCAAAGGAGGCACGGACCTCCCCATCAAGGCACTCAAACTTCCACACACTGTTTCCTTGGTCGTCAATCTCATTCCACCACCGCAGCCCGACTAATATCCTGCCACTGACGTTCTTCACCACCCAGAAGTCGAGCGCTGCGAGGAGCACCGTGATCACGAAGATGATGACGAAGCTTTTCACAAAGAGCGAGAAGAGGATGTAGAAGGCCAGCGCCCCCGCCTTTGCGCGAACATAGAAGAATTAGCAAGTGTTAAAAAACGTATACCATAAATTCATAATTCCAGGTAACACAATGTAAGATCCATGAGATCGCAGCAGTTTATACCTTGAAAAGCACATGGAAGAAGCATGTAATGGGATTGGCATAATTCTCGCTGACCACCTGAAATATGTCCACGCCATTATTTGTTGGATCCCTTATTTGTTTGGACAGATAATAATCAAATCTCAACTGAGCTGGAGTTTCATAAGCTAACGAGCACCGACAGCCCGATTCCATCCGAAAAAGCCAACACAACTGCATCCCACTATCCCATAAACCAATATTGGTTCACTAATTCAGATCCCAAGCCACACCAAACCCCTTTCACCGTCTAACTGAGATCCACGCGCCATTCCAAGCCTAGATGGATCCACCCCAATCCGAAACAGAACCTCGCGAGCCGTAATCCTAAAACCAACACTAGACACGGGGCAATTCCTAGGCGAGATCAAATCCGAGGAAGCCCGGGAACGCTAGAAGAAAGTTCGGATCCGGAGTTCGCAAGAGGATGGAGATAGAGAGAAGACGGTGAACGGAATGGGGAAACCCACCTGGCGTTGATCCATGGATGCTTCGGGCTTCCTTCCGCGGTCACCACCTCGCGCTCCGCTTCCGCCTTTTGCTTGGACGCCACGATCCAAGAAGGCGCGAAGCCTGGAACTGAGATGACGATGAGTCGATGACCCCTCTCTAGAGATCCGGGAGGCAAAGAGGTGAACTCAACGGGAAAAAAAGGCCAGTGCTGAATTGTTTCCCAAGCGTTTTTACCTGTCGTCGAATAAAGAAAACTGTAGGGCAACCAGAACTTTCTTTTTTTAAAAAAAAGAGTTAAACCCCATTACCACACCGTGATTAAGCGTGTGTCCATGCTATATGAAGTTAAGAATGAGTATACGTGTTGAGCGTCTACGTTGTACTGTGTAATCTCAAAAAAAAAAAAGTTAAATCCTTTCTCTTGTCTCGAGAAGTGACTAGTACTAATAGTTAGCAACCCTTCAACTCATAATTAGTAGGTTTATTATCTGTTTAGATTGACTAGTACTAATTTTAGTTGCAAATTTTTAGTGCTAATCAATGTTTTAAATAGCGAGCTAAGGTCAAGGTGTTTAGCATTTTATAAACCGTAATTAGCGGACTTTAACGACAAAATTGTGCATAAACACAAATAGCGGCACAATTTTTTTTCAAACCATTTCAGGCTATAACGACAAAAATAGCGGGCTATTTTTTTCCTTGGTGCTAATAGATCCAAAAGACCCTAATAAGTTTAGATAAAACTAAAAAAGAAGAAAAACTATTCTGTGCACAAAACTATTGTAATGCTAGTTAAAGTATTCTACTGTACTTCATTGCAAAGTTTAGCAACTGAAACCCCTATGTGAACACTCGATTGCAATTGATTTTCTTAGTAACTTGCATAAACTCAATTCTCGATTTTTGGCCGCGCTGAAAAGAACCTATAGCGGGTTGTCTGCATGGCAACGATGGACAGTGTTCTATGCAGCAAAGGGTCTCTCTCTGCCACTGCCAGATTGAAACCCCACCAGTTAGCAGCATCGATTAGAGATAGGAATTTCTGTATAAAAATACATATGTACATGTACATGTCATGATTGTTTAGACAGCGTCTGCCTATTCCATTTCTCTTGGGGAGCCCTAGTTAGCAGCCCGCTCAGACATCCAACTACTCTGAGAAACAACTGCCTTTTCTTTTTTTTCCTTCATGGGGGTTCAAATGGGGCCGATGGTTGGTGGTTCGGCCCTGGGTGCCTTTAAGCTGTTTTCTAACAACTATCTACACTGCACAAATACTGAATCCCGATCATGATCAACTTAGATCAAAACCAGCTTCTGAATTTATCGCGTACATCAGTTTGGTTTGCATCTGCTCCTTGCTGTTCAAGAACCAAAGCAACTGTTAGTCACGTTGTAATTAGTTCATCAAACAGAATGCACAGTAACTCATGGGTCACCAAGAAATACTAAGGTAGTCTTGTTTGGATGTAGTCAGATTGGCATTAATCCACATGTGTTGGGGTAGATTGGAGTGGAACTTGAACTAAATTTCACCCCAATCCACACCAACACATGTGGATTGAGTTGAATCCGATAACATCGAAACAAAAACCTAATGTGGTTAAACTAAGCTACCAACCTTTTATAGGGGGGAGCTTCAGAAGGTTCATGCAGGTAGCTGATGTAGGCAAGCGGTCTGCATGCTCCTCAAGTCCTGGAACACCAGCTCTGCATTCAAGGGGACAATAAAAATTAAGTTAGGAGAACATTTCACCATTCCATATGGAACATAAACGAGCAGTCAGATGTAGCCAACCTCTGAATGCAAAATTTTGGTTCGAGATACTGAAATCCAAGGAGGGGACCGCGAGAGCATCCAGTCACAAACCTGTCCATTTATTGGCATCAATGTGCACAGAATATTAGATAAACGGTTCATTGTTACACTTCCACAAGACCTAGTCATGGTGAATAATGTGGTACACCGTACACTACATTCCACAGAGAGATCTCTGGAGAAAACAGCAGCACAAGGGAGAGGGGGAGGAGCTAACATGAAATTAAACATGAATACTCCAGCGTTTTTTAATATGACATTAAACATCACATATATGCAAAAAAGGACGTAATATGTATTATGTTAAAAAATACAACTAAAAATAAGTGAGGGTAGGGGGGTTAAAGCAAATAGAAGAGGCACTAACTTGAGAAATTTTTTCTGGTTGTCTGAACTTAAGCCCTTCAACACCTCCCAAAACATCTCAATAAGCTCATGATCCTGGAAAAAGAAGCCAACAATTATCTAGATAAGGATCAACAAATATTATCTGACCTTCCAATATATATGAACTTAAAAAGACAGTGTATATATCTGAATTTTTTTTGTTGTGATATCCAAATTTAATATGAACCTTTTAACGCTAATAATACTCAAACTTGGCCTGTCCAGCTGACCCAAACTTTGCTGTTTTACTAGCTTCAATTGGATAATATCTTGCTCAAATTTGCTAAAAACAGGGAGAATTAGAAGGGGGAAAGAATATTCTTCCTTCTACATTTGGAAGCACTGTGAGGTTCACCAGATACACCACTATACCAGGAGCTTATATTTGCAACCAAGTTTTTGCACATCTACTATCCACAATATATCAGTCCTTCTAAAGCGAATAAGAGTAGTTCACACAAGTGTGCCTATTGATACAGCATTACACAAACCATGCAGATTCTCAGTCATATTCCATTAGGATTGCTAAGCTACATTGAGTGATGAAAAGATGGGCCTTGTTACATAAGAAAGCAACACATACCGGATGATATCCTGCAGAATAGTTGGTGTTCGATCGCAAGTCATCGATATCCAAGCTTTCTAAAGAGCCCGATATAAGAACCTGCAGGAGACAACACAGACATATAGATAAACAAAGTAGGAATATGCCATGTTAAAATACCGCTTTCTCTGAAACAAACAAAAAAAATCAAGCCAAAGCGATTCAGCAACTACAGTAGCACTATCTTTTTCCCCAAAAATTACACACTTCATTCAATATCACCAGAGATACAAAACCATGTAGTGGTAAGGTAAGTTGAAGTACCTGAATTTCATGTTCATTGAACATATCAATCCAGTCTTTTGGTATAAGCTGTTGAAAACCTCTCAAGAAGTGTGTACTTTGTGCACGGATCTATGATAGAAACAAGGAAAACATTTAGCAAAGCCTTCCAATGCATCCAAATGATATGACTATAATCTTTTTACCTGATAGTTTAACCGATGGTTGGCGACAAGATGGATAAAAGTGATAACATTTTCATTTGTAACACGCATGTCCCTCCCACCAGAGATAAGTTCTTCTTCACATTGTTCACCATATTCATTATTTACAATAACAAAGTATAGTTCCAACTCTGAGATATCACCATTGTAATGCTGAGAATGGAAAAGAAGCGAGATCAGTAAGGGGCAAACTGAACATTAGATTGGAATGAGCTTATCAAATTTGTTGTGTGTCCCAGTATCCACATCTATGAAGACACAGTAATCCAACAACCTTCCACATCTCAATATCTGGATTACATATCATACATCAAGCTAGATTGTTTCATCTCAAAAAAAAAAAATGGTGACTAGAAAATTGTAGTGCTTTAATAAATTTTTTTGCAAATAGTACTTCCTCTATTAAAACCATTTTAGTTTATCCTAACTCCTAAGACAAACTTCTCAACTTAAACCAATTTATACAAAAATATATTAATTCCACCATGAAATTTACTTTCATAGTGCATTTATTTGATATTGTAGATGTTCGCACATTTTTCTGAACAAGTTTAGAGAAGTTTGACTTAGTGCAAAACTAGAATGATTTACATTTTGGCACAAAGAAACTAGTAAGCTAGATACTTCAATGGTTTGTGCAACATAGCAGCACCTAATTACACATCCAGAAAAGATGAATCTTTCTAACTCCAGGAACAATTATCTACTTTACCCATTAATAGAAATAGGGCCAAACCTTTAAAAATAGAAGATGATGATACAATTCTGGATCCAATGAAGGAAGATCATTTAAAAAATTGTACCTGATAGATGAGTAGAAGATCAGTACAAGCTAACATCAAGAAAAAAACGTACAACACAAAGACACCAACAGAACGAGGGAAGGAGGGAGATGAGTACTTTTGTTTCAACTTGCTCAAGAAGAACGTTGCAAATGGCAAGTCAACAAGTATGCCTTCGTACATTGCCTGGAAAAACATGAACCAGAAAGATCATACCCATATCATTACAACTACTTAGAGAAACTATATTATAGCTAGCATCAAGCAGCACCCGCCACCCAATACAGAAAATTGTAGTATCAACTTTTTCATGGACATTCGGTCAACAAAATTTTTGAATGGCACTACATAAAACCCTAAGGCACTAAGGGCAGCTCTAGTGTGGTGTTGAAACGAGCCGATAAACACTGGCTTGCTTTCACATGGTTAGATTATCTAGTGTGAGCAGGAGCCAAAGCCAACTAAAAGATTAGGTATCTTACTACCTGTCTGTTCCAGGCAAGCCCATATCCACATGATGCTTCACGAAGAAAGCTGCTGCCATGTGTGTCTGCTTGCCGGACAGGAATTGAATAATATTCAGCTTGGTGCGACTCATGTTGGGGGTCAATTTTGAGTTCTGACGCAACTGCTTTAGTATGGTACTATGGTTCCACCCTTGAAGCCTACAGTTTGATTTTCAAACACACTAGAGCTCCTCAAATAGATACTCCCACTGTTTAAAGACACAAGACTTCATGGTTTTTGGTTCCTTTTTAGTCAAAAGTACAAGGCGTGTAATTTTATTAGGACATTGTCTCACTTTCCCAGATTAACCATCCGGTCATCCATCCCTTTCCATTCAAAACTTATGAATAAACATGTATACAACCATTATCTCTCTTATTCCCAAGACACTTAACACCTAGTCACTACATTCATTCTTCAAGCACTTCTCATTGTTTCCAGAGTTCCTTTAATCACCATACCCAACCCTAATGGCTAATACGTCTTACAAAAAAGAAGGGGGGTACCAAATTCTCAATAGCACATTTATGAAATATTTGTCAAATATACGCATGCATATCCAAATAACTATGTGCCTAAAAGTGCACAAGTACAATTTAGAAAAATGAACTTGAACACTGATTCTGCGAACTAAACAGTTCCAAAGAAGCACCAATAGCAGATAATTAAGAGTGTGCTATTGAGAATAAGAAACCCGAATTGTATCTTTTGTTAGGGGTTTCATTTCTCTATCCCAACTTGCTTTACTACTGCGTTACTGCATGCCAATGTACAGGGAGATGTTATGAGGATTCTGTCCAGATGCTCAACCTAAAACATTCTACAAAACATGCAACTTACATGTGAAGCCTACAATGGGAAAACCTCATGATTACAAAGTTTGTTCAGAACCTTTTTTTGTAATTAAATATACTCCCAGATACACGAATAGATACCAGATCTTGAACCATCATTAGTAGCTAAATCCAACATCACTGGCAGGTGTTTACCCAAGTTTTAAACGGCAGCTCTCTAACCATAGAGGACTAACATGGAGAAAATATATACATTCAATTTGGGATAGGAAGATGAAACCCAACAAAGGTAACATGAAAAGAATAATAAACAGCTATTACTGCACAACATATACTCCAATTTAGGATATGGCTTCAGAAAATTCTGGAACTCTAGCAATGAAAAATTGAAATAATCAAACAATATTTTGGATGCCAACCTAAGTCTTAGGGAACGCCATAAGTTAATTTAAACTAAGGGCCTGTATCGACAAGCTCCAGATCCAACTCCTTGGTGCTGGGCATCCTTAAAACATCTTGATTTTGATTCCATTTTAAACTAAGAGTAAAGGCTCAAACCACTTCATTTTAGGCCACAAACCCCAGATTATGCAAGAATCTAGGAGCTAGATCAAGTATCTGCTTAGCAACAGGAAAAGGGGACATGGTCAAAGTACCTTCCCAAGTAGACTTCCAAGAAAATTGAAATATTGCAGATGTAGTTCATGAACCAATCCTGATCCTGGGTTTGGGTACAAAAGATGATCAGCCGTCTCCTACAAATGGGAAATCAAGTATTCCAAAAGAAGCATGTTAGGTCTCATCCAAACTGTTGAGCAATACTACAAGTATAAAATAGATATTCCACCGAAGCAACTGTGTTTGTGACATCAAAAGAAATATATTTGTGAACCAGAATTTTACTTAGTAACATGCAACAGGTATTAGGACACAAAAAAATAATGGCAGTTATACAATTGCACTGGATGAATGAGATCAACCAAAAAAGAAGATACCTTGAAGAGACCGTACTGCACATCAAAAGCCGCTCGAGTAATATTTTCCATGAAATCCTTGAAAATTCCACCACCATCGATTCCAGCCTCTTCCTCACCATGCTCATTAATAAATGAAACTCGAATCTGCATGCATCAAGAAGTTCAAAGTATCCTATGATATTAGCACTTCAGCAGAATATGTGTAGATAAGAGAGTATATCCTCATAAGTCATACCGGTCCTTTGAGATCTTCTTCAGAAAGCAAACTTAGCTGATCAAAAGAATCTTCCAGAAGTCGATTTCTTCTTATTTTGAACCGTTGTCTTGTCAATGCAGAATGTGACGTTGATTGTCTAGAACTCATTAATTGGTTCTGCTCACAGAAAGTTAAAAAAAAAATGAGACATTGTTCGATGTACCAATCTTATTTGCGAACATCTCAGCTTAAAATAGTTAAACGATTGCAAATTGGTCAACAACCCGCTTCTCAAAAAAAATTGAAAAAAATATATGCAAAGCTTGGGCCTATAAGTGAGTTTATGCCACACGCTCATGGAGCAAATCAATCCCATCATTGAACAAAAATGAAAATCTTCAGCAGAAATCGGTGTAAACAGTGTTTTTCTTATTTTGTGCTATTCCAGCAGTTTTTTCCTCACAAACGGTATGAAGTTTACTCCTGAATTTTACTATCTGTGCATTCTTTTCTCCACTTTATTTAAGCTGCTAGATATGGTTTTCAAGCAATGTGTAACAATTATACTATTTTGAACAAGTACACACCCATCTTATTCAGCACTATTAATAAATTAGCAATAACTTACATTGAATATTTTGACTCGACTGGTAAATGGAGCCAAAAAAGGAGCAAGCTTTATGATCTCTGATGCTCGAGTATTATCGAGCATCGCCTGAAAAACGCATGCATCGTCATAGAAGAATGAACACATGAAATACATTTCAATTAATCCAAGCCAGCATAGGCATTCATACCTGAGACACAAAATTTTCGCTTGTTGCTTCTGGAGAATAGAAATCACTTGCAGAAGTAAATGGGAGTCGGTTGTTCCAATCTTGCAACTACGATGAGGTAGCACTTAAATTAACCTAATGAACTATATCTCATAATTAAATAATATATAGAGTAGCTGCACGCTGTAATCAGAATGGACATAAAACAGCAATAGTCAACAGAAACCACTCACAGACAGACAGAATTCATATGAATAAACAAGAAATGGATGTGAAACAAATAAGACTAATGCTCAAGTCTTGTAACTGAAGAACCATTTATTGGCTCTGGATAAAGCTACAGACAGAAATTCATGGGACAGCATCAGGTTCATGATGTTTTTCCGGTAATGCGACAACCAACCACGTGTGCACTACCCAGAGAAACACCAGTAGTCCAGTATGCATACAGTATCATGGCATTTTCTCAACACTCAATAAATAAGTATGATACAAAATCCTAACAATAAAAAAGACACACAACCTGCCCAAATCAGAATTAAAAGAAACCAATAGAAGAAATAATAACATGATATCAAGACGAGATTATCAACCTGTGTGAGTAGTTCAGATAACCCAACCCTAGCTCTGGTCTTGACATTCTCCACTGACAACTTTTTAAGGCCTGAAGGATTGGGTGACACTTTCTGAGTAGAAGAGGATGGAATAACCCAGAGAAGTTGCCATAACGCCTGCAGATTGATATAGTACTCAATTGAAACCAACAGCGGATACTCAATATTATAGGACAGCAAATCACAGTTGAAACAATAGTTATGATGTATGCACTCTTTTTGACAGTTTCAGAACACGACACTATTTTTGTTCAATTTTTTATAAGCTTAGTTCCAAGTACAAGCCAGGAATGGAAAGTCGTATCCCCATCAGAATTACTAAAGGGACTGTAGCATGCTTGACAACAAGGTGCAGCCAGAGAGACACCCACCAATAACAGCTTCCATAACAAAGGGAGAGTTATAGCCAACAACAGAAAGCATATAGGAGGACCACAGTAACTAACAACAGCTACGATGCTTAAGAAACTGTATGTTCAACACAGCACGAGAGCTTATGATAACACAATGGTAATAGGCTAATAGCACAGTGTTATTATACCTGCTTTAAAATGAGAACCAAGGACTTCAAATCTTTAAGGGAAAGGGGTTTCTCCTGTTCATAGAACTCCGTATTATCAATTATCTTCAACATGTGCCTGGTATGAGGAGCAAAGACAAAGCACCATAAGCATCTGAGAGAAGATGTTGCACTTTTTATACTTATTCCAATAACTTGAAAAATAAGCCGTTAAAAAAAAAGGAGATTATTGGCTAACTGTTTCATAGTACGGGGGGTGGGAGGGGGGACTGCCTTACTTGTATATGGGACAGAATACAGACATGGGAAGGAGCCAACCAGGAGCATCAGAAGGTAATGAAGATGCAAATTTCGAAAAAAATGGCCATCTTCGGTTTGCATTGCACCGCTTTATGAAGTTCCATAGTGCAGGAACAATTTCAGTCCGGTAGGCCAGTACAGTCATAATTCGCTCTAAAAGGAATGTATTGAATGTGACATGAAGAAAAGCACAAATAGATCCTACAGCATCCACTTCAGCATCTGATGGCCCAGACAGATCAGAACCATTTGTGCTTAATGTACCTCTGAAGAGGGCATTCACCTATGAATTATACAACCTATGGTCAAACAAGATATAAAAGAATAAGAAGCCCAATGGGTCATGAAGGGCAAGAACACCCATGGTTGTTTAGGATTCGTACCAAATGTTGAAGTAGCTGTGAATCAATTGCTGCAGTTATCTGTCTTTCCAAATCAACATCAAGATTAAATTTAACATCAACATCCATGGGCATCTCATCATCGTCATCTGCCCCTGTACATATTAAAGAAAAATCTTATTAGAGATTTAGAGTTTATCATCTGAGCCAGACCTTTGATCCAGCTTAACCTTATAGATTTGACTGTTATGCCGATAACTAGATCCCACAGGGAACCTAGTCCTAGTTCATAGCCTAGTGATTGGCTTAATAGGTATGATTTGAAAAGCTATGTACAAATGGAAAGGAATTAGGCCCTGTATAGTGATTGGCTTAATAGGCATGATTTGAAAAGCTATGCACATGCTATGCACAGATGAAAAGGATTTAGGCCCTGTTCAGATAAGGGGGACTGCTCTAAAAACTTTCAGGATTTACTTTCAAATGTCAAAGTAACCCTCCATGCAAATAAGCCCTAACAAACTGAACAGTTATTTTCTCTCAGATGGTTCACTTGCTCATCAAATTTAAATCTTTCTTTAAGATTCATGTCTATCAAGGCCAAAAGCATTCAAACCCTAGAACCAAGGGCATGTAGGATAAATACTCTCTAGCTTCTTCAGTTGCTAGTTTATTAGTTGCAGCTGCAGGTTGTGGCTGATTTGTCCCAATCATGAATCCTTGTGTAAATTTGGTCAGTAAAGTAAATAGTCTATAAATATATGCCCATTAATTTTTTTGTTGCAAAACCTATGTTTCATGTAAAATGAACTGAATTGCAAGCTTTTACACTAGCGGAGCTCACAAGGACCTTCAATAAAACTAAATGATAACAAAATAAGGCCGCATAAACACACAGTACTAAGCTATGCCACCCAAAAAGAACTAGAACAACCTAAAAGGAACTAGGTGGCATTATTAAAAACAAAATAGGCACCCAAAATCGCCTTGACAAGGACTTGCCCCTACCCACAAGTCCACAACCAACTGAGCTGTGAGCTAGGTCAGCTTCCTTGCTATTTTTTTCTCAAAAACGCAGGAGAACTGCATTTCTTTGCATTAAGAAAAGGGCACACACAACACACCAACACAAAAAATAGCTTCCTTGATATGCCACCAACAGATCAGAGTTATAACTTGCTGGCATGTAACTTACTTTCAGTAGGTGTTGTGACTGCTGGCAACATATCCAACAACGAGGTAGAAACAGCAATGATGTCAGCAGCCTGGTTTGAAAAGAGTATACATGGAAAATATTTATAAACAAATAAATTACACATGTGGACAATGAAAAACTAGCATGCATGGGTTTGCCATCACAAAAGAAAAATAAATCTTAAGAAGCATTAAGGCGGGAGGAATAAATACACAGCTAAGACAGCATAGCTCACAAAACCATATAACCTACATACATGGAAAGAAGCTCTTTGAATAGTTTGAAAAGTATGAAAATTAGATTCCAGAGTTTCCTATTTATTTTAGCTGCATTGAGTCATGTACTGAAACTAAAAGTCCCTATGTTGTGTTATAAGATTTTAGAAGCACTCTTTTTCACATCCTGTCACACCCAGAACAAAACCAGATATACACCATATGTGTGCCCAGAAAGTCAAATCACACATATAGCGACAAATTACAATAGTATCAGAGACAATGCTTTATTATTATTATATAACAAACAACAGTATTACATAGAGACAGAGCAGAAATAGCTCAAAGGAAGCTATCAAGGAGAGGACACAATATGACCAGGATGAGAAATATACAATTAAATGGGTCAAGGTGATAGAAAAAATAGTTTTATACCAAAATAAGCTTCAGAAGGCGCGTGCTAATTAGGCATACGTCCTACAGTCAACACGACTTTGAATTTGATACCAATTGCTCATACCTGATTTTAAAGACAAAACCGCGTACAAATCCATGTGTGCCCAGGAAACAATCACACATATAGAGAATACCAAGCATAGTGCTTTATTACATCACGAATATTAGTCCATTACATTTATTTCTGCAATGCTAAGACTTCGATATATGTAATAGACTAATATATTCATGATGTAATAAAGTATTGTGTTTGGTATTCTCATATAATAATTTGTCTCTATATGTGTGTGTGATTGTTTCCTGGGCACACATATGGATTTGTATGCGGTTTTGTCTTCAAAATCGAGTATGACACATCCAAGAACATTTGCTGTCCACTGGATAAATCAATACACTAGCAGCAATCGAGATGTCAACAAAATGAAATAAAAGCTAGTTTACCATATACTCATGAAAATAGACCATCTCCACAGGAAAATGAACATCGTTTTTCAAAGTCAGGACACTGAATCAAGTTTGAAGAATGATAAAGATATGCCATATGCGTCTCCCAAGAAGCTAATCAGCTAGCTTAGACTCCAAACTAAGATTTGTTATTATCTTATCTTACATAAGAAATAACAGAATCTAAGAGTTTGCAAGTAGCATAATTGATCAAGTAGCCTAAGGGATGAAAAGACAACCTGCTAGACATGGATAATCGGACCAAAATCTTACTTATCTGAACACATGGACTTAAAAGCTACTTTGGAATAACAACCTAAATGCCAGTTTTCACAACATAAACCAACTCTTGGTGGTTATAAATACAATGCCGTAGAAACCCAGAATGTAGAAGAAAACCTACTGAATCAGAAGCAAACTTTGCATCAGACAAAATCCAGGTTACAGCTTCAAGAACATTTGCAAGGACACACGCATATCCTGGATGATTAGCTGATATATCGTTTGGAAGGACATCAGCAAGACTGGGCAAAAAGCAAGCTATTTGATGGATATAATATTTGCTGAGGCCGTTAACTGAGAAGACCTGAAGTATAAAAAGCAAGCACATCAGATCTATGACCATTGAAATAATTGGTGAAGGAACTTAATTCCTCAAAAGAATTTTTTCTTCCAAAAATATTGGTTATAGAGATTAATATTGTAGTATGAATTTAGACTCCGAAACAACAAATATATAATATAGATGAGACAATACTGAGAAGAATGTATTGCAATTTCTATGTTTGGCAGGCATTGGAAATATTCCAAAAAAAAGGCCAAACAAAGATATTAAGGGAAACACTGACCTTCTTGAGGTGCAGTAGACGATGCCATAGAAAAGGGATGGACAGAAGCTGAGATGAGAAACTCCATCTTGGATCCACTTTCGGACAACAACAGGGATGATGGCCAACATGTGAAGCAACAAGCATGAGAACTTGCTCCAGCACAGATGCACTATCAGAATGCCCAGAATTTCTGACATTTTGCTGAATCATAATCATATAGGTCAGAAAAAACTATATAACAAATCATTGTAGCACTAGCATCATTACAGTTAAGTCTATATATCATCTATCAGACAAATGATTTATTTCTTAGAACCTATCAGACAAATAAATGACAGAACAAGGTTTGCCTAAAAAGTGAAACTGACTGATACGCATGATTTCAAACAGTTACATGGGTGCAACGTGCCTTAGGTGTTACAGAAATAAACAAGACGTTTTGTTTTTAATAAAGGGGTTGTTTCTTAATAGAAGTTAGCAGTTACATACCAATAGAGTGAGGGAACTAGAGGCATGTACAATCAAGTAATTGCCAATATTCAGGGTCAAGTGAACTAAAAATATCCAAAAGGATGTCAAAGAGCAAATAGCACAGAAACAGAACTTACCGGTACAGATACGATAATTCCACGGAATAAGCAATAGATCTTTCTCTGCTGAAGATAACCAACTACTTTGCAGTTCCAAGGAAAATTTGGATTTATCAAGCAACCTACAGTTTCCAGTAATGAGACAGAAGGCACTGATGTGATTCCTGGTGTTGTCAAAAGTTGGCTGCCCCAATCATGTCTGCCAAAACATAAAACCAAGTCACATGCTATGTTGTTAACTTCTGCTGCAGGAAGGCTGCACATTTACAGTGGGGAAGAATCTCCATTAAAGACACAAGAAGATAGTTTTAAACATGTGATCGCAAAGAAGAAACACCCAAAAAAGAATAAATTCAAAAATAACTTTGCATGGTTGAACTTGCCTCTTTTGATAGACGGCTTGCACACAGATGAGAGCTAATTTTTTTACTCTGTGAGCAACGAGAGGTTGCAGTGAGGAGCCATTCACACCAGTAAAGAGAGTTACAACATCTCCTGCAACAGGAGAAAATATCATTATAGCCAATGCTAGAGAAACAAAGAAAACAAATATGGAACATCAAGATGAGAAGATTGTGCCTAAGTTAAATGCAAGTCGTAGCAAATATATTAAACTAACTAGAAACCTCTAATGCTCGAAGAGTTAAAAAAATGCAAATAACAAAGTTTAGAGAAATTAACTTTCATATTATTGATTAATGTTACTTGAAAAACACAAAAATAGAAGATCATCTTTTACATACAGAATCAAGGGGACACTAAACATTGCTCTGAATGAGATTGTAAGTTGATGACAAAGTACCAGAATCAAATAAGGATAAGATAATTAATAAAATTAACTCATGTCTGAGAAATGTATATAGTCAATGCCTAACGAGTCCACATATGAGGATAAAAGCGGGCAGGGCGTAATATTTTTTCTTAAGTACGAGTGTTAGCTAATACTCCCTCCGTCCAGGATTTAAAGGCGCACAAGCATTTTCATCAAGAACAAGGAGAAATTAACTACCTTAATTCACCAGCTCCAAATGCTGAGAAACCCTTTGTTTTACACGCTGCATGCCCTGTATGCCGCATGTTCCAGCTCTCCGCATACACTTCCCTGGAACGCCCGTTGCCCGCGCTCTACTGCAACTCCCATGCCCGTGCGTCGCAGCAACTCCCACACGGGAAGACTAGGCATGAGTGACAGCACCGGGGCATGCAACAACTTAGGCGCCTGTGAATCTCAGAAGCTTTTTCAAACCCACGCCTCTAAATCCCAGATGGATGGAGTAAAATTTAAACAGACATCATATTTGCTGTCAAGGTTATAGAAAATTAACCCAGAGCAGTGCAAGGGAGCAAATTCCTCCCAGATGGCATTCAATGTATATATCTATTTGAATCAGCTCTTCCAAATTAACCTTCAAATGTATCATCTGACCCGGAAAATCGAGCTCAATTGAGATGTATCCTCTTCTACCCTTCCAAAATTTCTCATGAGTACATCAAATCAGAACCACACATCTGAATGCCTTAATTGTTTTTTTTTCCTTTCCTGGTCCTCATATTACAATGCTACTTCAATAGTAGCTGGTTCGATACTGAAGCCCTTAAAATTCGTTATGTTACATTATAAAAATAATAAACAAGATGAAACTCCAAACTTTCAATTTTTGGCAAGGGGTGATCTAAGCTCAGCAACAAAATATATGCATACAATAGCAAAAAGAAAAGGAACATTATTAAATAGTATTATGATACTTACCACCTTGTTTAACATATTGCAGCAGCAAGTTGCAGACTTGACAAAGTATAGCTATGTCATTGTCTTCATTTGCGTTGAAGAAAAACAGTAATTGTCGAAGAAAGTCAGAATTAGTGCCAAAGTTGTTCCTGATTCAGTAGCAGAAGTAATCAGAGAGCTTGACAATGAAACGGTTATGATGTATCTTTAAGGTTAGGTAATGATTACCACTCTATCCTCTCACAATGCTCCCCAAAAGTTGAGTAAAAATTCTTCCGAACCTCTGATCGTGCCAATTCCAAAGCCTTCTTCCCTCTGAAGAATTTCTGCAGCTTATAATTAGTCAAGTTCCATTTTTTGTGAACTAAAGTATGCGTACGTCAGCTAATATGCAGGACTGCTAGAACGGTAGCTCCACTCATAAGCGCCTAAACTATCCTGAGGAGGTCCACGGTGGCAAACAAAACCAAGTAACTGCAATAAACGCCTTGCCAGATCATAGCATTGCGCGTGACCTAACCCACAAAAGCAAAGGTGAGGACTTTTCCCCCGCCGTGTAATGTCTTTCCCCACCTTGTATAACGTCCTAAAAAAACAAAAAAGAAAATCAAGAAAAATATCCGCCATTAATCCACACACAGGAAACGACAGGACGGATAACGGAATACATGCACCGACATCCCATTTCACTCACCTCATTAAACCTAGCTAAGCAAAAGGAAATTGGCAGAATTTCTATGGAAGTCTGGCAGACAACACACCCCTGGTTTCCCCATCTTCCTGCCTAATGTGCAGAAATAGACCAAAAAACAACTTCAAATGCGATTCCGTGAGCTATCATAACGTGCCTAGACAGACAGCATGAACATACAAATCCATCCCATTTGAGCTAGCTCATCACACAAGCAGAAAAGGAGGCGAAGCCAATGTAGGATTACATCCTAAGTCAAGTTCGTGGTTCATCATAATGCCGAGAAGCCTACAGCTATATCCTAACACCAGAAACCCGTCTTCAGCGCAAGTAAACCAGCTGAAGCATAACCATCCACATCCGCCAAAAAGCCCGCAGGGATCTCAGAGCTCGTAACACTACCGAGAGCAGAGAGGTAGCTAAACCCCAGCCCGATCGCCACTACCCCGAGCCACACCAGGGGCACCCGGCGCGAGTCGTGAACAGACCTGGATCTTCGTGGCGGAGGTGTTCTGTAAGCGAAGGCCCTGGCGCCGGCGCCGCTCCTCGCGCGTCTGCTCCAGCAGCACCTTGCGGTCCCGCTCCTTGTTGCTCCGCCCGCCGAGGTCGACCCGCCGCCGCGCTGACGGGTCACCCGAGAAGAACATCGCCGCCTCCCTCACCTGCCTGCACCGACGCGCCGACACCCCCGCCACCGACCACCAAAAATAAGAATCAGCAGAGAATCCCAGCGAAATTCGTATATAGGAAGAAAAAAGGGGAACTTGAGCCGGTCGGATCGTAGTACCGGAACGAGGCTCCGGGCGCGATCGGGGAGGTGCTAGGGTTTGGGGGGGGAGCAGCGGGGAGACAGATGCGGCGAGCGAGGGTCAGGCGGCGACGAGACGAGACCGACGCGCAGACGGACTCGGGGAGGGGAAAGAGGAATCGAGAGAGTCGAGACGGTGGGGGCGGGTGCGGGGTTGCGACGAGGCTTTGGGATTTGGATGGAAGACGGGGCCACGGGGGAGAAGGGGGACGGCTCAATTCACGTGATTGCCCCTGCCTTGCGCACGCCGCGTAGGCAGTGACGTGGGCGGGCTGGGGTCATCAAATCAAAACCTTATTAAAGGCGGTTCAAATTAGTTCATTTTTTTTACAAAAAAGAGAGAAATGAATTAGTTCATATTTTATCAAGCAATCAATCTAGCTCTTTGAACTCGCGCGCATTCACCCACTACACGTACTCCCATCAACACTACGGACTCCCATCAACCTAGCTCTTCTAACCCACATGCGTTCACCTACAAGTACCCTTCTTGTTGATGCTGCCCCTGCGCAAGCACCTCACCGGGGTGGTGCCGCAAGGCTCACGTCGTGTCGCTGCCACGTGAGCGCCTCAATGGAACGCCACCGCAGGATCACATTGTACCACCGTCCTCGTCCTCTTGCCTGTCTTCTACTCTGTGTGCGTAAAATAAGGAGGTGGAAAAGAGATTCTTCCATAAATGAGAAGCAAGAAATTGTATATGTGAAGTTTTTTTTTAGGAAACTACATATGTGAAGTTTTTTTTAAAAAAAACTGCATATGTGAAGTTGTGAACCAGGAAGCGATAGGTAAAATATGAGGGATATGGATGGGCATCTAAGGGCAAGATCCATATGTGCACTTCATGTCCCAACCACGAGTACAAATAAGGGTTAGTTTTTCTCTTTCTCCCTCTTCCATATAAGCAAAATGCTTACATAAACTTGTATGAGTAAGTTGAAGTTGATTTGTTAGAGCTCTCTTATTATGATTGTTGATTGACAAGATGAGAATTGGAAAGAAAGAGAGAAAAAACGCTAGGCCCACATATACACGGACTTGTGGGCCAAGCATATAGAAACAGAGCTTTTATCGATGAATGTACGAGGCTAGTGATGAACTCCTCATCAGCTATGATTTTTAATTGTTTTCTCTCCATATACAAAAATATATCAGTTAAGTAGCGACAAGGTGACTAATGAGTACCCTAGGTCAACGTAATCGTGGTTGCTTACTATGGTTTTAAGAAAATTTGTCATTGCCTTTTGCCAATGCTTGAACTCACCATCAAGTATGTTATCTTGCGCTCTTATTTAGCATTGTTGACTTATTCTCATGAACAAGATTTTTTTATTTATCTCTCAAACTATCAAAATGATGCATGGCGTTAGCTTTACACCTTTTTTATAAATTGACATTTTTGTTTTTTTTACTATTTTAAAACTAGTTTTGATGAAGCCGCGATGATTTTAGCACCAGGATGATGCAAGAATAAATACAAAAGGACAAAGAAAGGGAGCCTAGCTAGTTGCAAAGTCGCCCTTCGCCAAGGTGATATAAGTGTCAACTATTGTTATTGCACTAGGCCATGAGATGAATGCAATTACTTATGTGTAAGGTTCATATGTGCGCAGTTATTGATGTACTATGTAATGTTGAATAAAGAAAAGTGATTGCTACAATATGATTACAAAAATGGATGCTATTAACCTGCATGGTCGTGCACTTCGTCTTCCTTCACATTGGCACCCTTGCTAGTGCTGCCTTCGTCCTACGAGTTCCGTTGCTTCCCTACCTAGTGGGTGTTTGGGACTGCTCTGCTCCACGTTTTTTAGTTCCGCTCCACGTTTTTTAGGCAAACGATTTCAACTCCACGCAAGAAAAAAATGTGGAGTTGTAAGAGCATCTAAAGAGATACTCCACAAACTCCACGTTTTTGTGGAGCTGCTCCATAGTGGAGTTTGTGGAGCAGTCCCAAACAAGCCTCTAATTTCGGCATCTCCCGACGGCTCGCCTGCCCTACCTCCCTCATGCTTCCACTATCTCCACCGACATCTGACGACTCCTGCTGCCTTGTCTCATTGCCCACCTCCCATTGATGCCTCTCGTCTGCCTCCCTCATGCTTCCACTATCTCCACCGACATTTGATGACTCCTGCTGCCTTGCCTCACTGCCCACCTCCAATGATGCCTCTCGTCCCTCCCCTCCCCTCCCCTACACTAATCATAGGGTCACCCAAGACTACTCGTGTGATGACCCTGACGCTAGTTGCGCTCAACCATCGTCTCCCACCGCCCTAGCGGGCTGCACCTCCACTGTCCCGCCCTACCATTGTCTCACCCACGTATATATGTCATTTGATCAACAATAACACGTAGCATTAGCAAGGCGCCCATCAAGAGTGTGCAACGTGCAGTAGCGTGTTGGTAACAACAGAGCAACATATCGACATGTAGCAGAAGATGGCGTAGATGCACGAGAAATTTCTGCTCGCATTTTTTCCGTGTGCAAGAGGCTGATTTGTCAATTGTCAAAAGATAGGGAAGAGATATGGGGTACTTTTGAAGATAAGTTTTTCTCTTTTTTTTTAAAAAAAACACATAAATGGGAAAAAAGATACAGGGTACTCTTGGAAAAGCTCTTGTAGATGAATGTTTTAATACAGTAGCAGAAGAGTGTTGTTATAAGTTGAAGGTCTGGGTTTGAATATAGTTTAGGCAACAACAAAAAAAAATGCTGCCAACAGAAAAATGAATTATCTGGAACTAATGGGCCAAGCTGGCCGGAGTCGGGCAGAGCTGTGGGCCGTTGACGTCTGGACTTTGTGTGAAAGATTCGGCCCAAGCCTTTTTCCATTCCCAGACGGCCGCCGAGAGTCGCCGCCGAATGCGACGGCGGGCGGATCTGTCGAGGTTCGGCGGCGGCGAGTCCTCCGAGCTGATGGGCTGGGACCAGATGCTTGCTTCGTTAGGTCTTCGTGCCACTGCCGGTAGCACCCTTGCTCTCCCCGGTGGGTCAGTATCATCAGGACTCAGGAAAGCTCGGCGTTTTTCCTCGCTAACGGCATTATGCGTGCTTGCAACCGCAAGCCCGGGGATCAGGTAAGGATGGGGAATAAGTATGCGTATAGACTCTTTTCTTCTCTTGGTGAGAGTAGACGGGTTGGGGGAGATATTGGTATTTTTGCTACATTGTGTTTGCGCACAAATCGTTCAGCTTTCAATTAGTGCGAAATTATCTATTGTTCATTCAGTTCTCTGAGTAAATTGAGGCCCTGTTTAGTTCCAACCAAAATTCAAAATCCAAAATCCCAACTATCCAAAATACAAAATATTTTAGTAGGGTGTTTAGTTCCAACCAAAATTTGTCTTCCAATGATGAAGATTTTGAAGATGACACACAAACCAATGTAAAGATTCCCTTATTTCGACCTCTTAAGTCCAAAATACAAAATGAGGAATGAACCACTTTTTGCCAAATATTTTGGGTGATGTTTAGTTCCATTTTGCAAACTGAAGAGTCAAAACCTAAAATATTTTAGATTCTATGGGGAACTAAACACCCCCTGAGCTTGCGTTAGACTAAATGCTTAGAATTGTAGGGTTATCCATGGGGCCATGTCGATTTGATGTGGATCTTTCAAAAAAAAAAAATGGCAGCAAGTCTGCCCGATTTTTTCAACTGCCAACCTTTGGCTGCAAGTGAACATTTTGTTTCGTGGACTTGCTAATCTGGAAGTGTCCTCTTCTGTGCCATCCTTCAATGCAGAATCGCTTACCGTTCACATACCATGCTCTGATCTGCTGGATGTAGTTTTGAAGAATCAAGTTAACATACCACAAGAATGGAATTGACTAATCTAGGCTCTAGTACCTACTTAGTTGCATTCTCGATTAGAAGCTATTTTGTCCGATCAAATACATTAAACTTAGCATCTCATGTACTGCTCTACACCTAGTCTCGTGTATGTATTGTTCATATCTTCATTACCCTTTCCACATGCTCTTTCAGGCACTATGCCAACATGTAACATATGGTCCAGAAAATGGAATTTACAGAGGCAGAGGATTTGTAGGTAATGGAGTTGCATGAGTAAATGTTAACATCTATTTTTAGCCCACTTAGTTGCTTAAAAATCTAACCTATTAGACTGATGGTCAGTGCCCTAGTATGGCTGGCCATTTTGGTCCGACATGTGACATGCCGCACTAGGCCTTGAGCGCTTGCACATTGTGACTCATAGGCACGATCTCCATTGATTGGTTCTGTTCCCATAAGTCATAAACTCATACATCATAATCAATCTATTATTTCCCACGTGCAAACCTTGCTTGCATGTCCTTGAGCTGATATGTCGAGATTCTATCATAAGTGCAAACAATTTAAGCAATTCAGCTGATATCTTATGATTGCTAGAACTGGAAACCTGGAAGTATTCAGGGATCCATTGGAATGCAGATGCTAACCCACATCTTATTTCTTAATTAAACTAGCCAATGCCCGTAGGGTAAAAATCTGACGCCCTGTGTTCGACTGGTCGTTTTTTCGGCTGATAAGATGACTGATGCTGTTTTTAGCTATTTTATTGCGAAAAAACAATCATGACTGACCTGTACTGTCGTACTGATAAACCAAGCAAATAAGGTATAATTTGTTCCTCCAATAAGGATTTTTAGAACGATGTTGGTGCCAATAATAAAGTTAAAGTGATATATGATCTATTAATTTGCATCACTGGATAAATAGAAAATCATACCTTGTTTATTAAAATTCAATATGAAAGAAGTGACACCATCTCATATATATATATAAAAACTAATTATGTAAGATTATCATGTCATAGACAGTTGCTCTTGAAGCCATTAGCTTTAATTTGGGTCAATTTGGATGGATAACTTAACAACAGTTGATACGGGTTCACAAAACGGTTCACAAAACTTAAATAAACAGATGATGGAAAAAGTCAATCAAGCAAGCCATGATACTTTGAGTGACTGACAACAACAAACTAAAATTACCATGGGACATGGATACAGGAGTGTTCATGCCATCATGAATCTGATCTGATGTATTTCGGCAACACAACATTTCAACAGGAACACATTCAAACTCATCTAGCTGACAACCAATCAATGAGATGGTATATCTCTGCATAAACATAAACACTGTGAAACAGATACAAACGAATTATCCATTATTGCCCAATGAGTGAATCTATTTCTCAGCTAGCATGTTTAAAGAAAAGTATATTTCCCAGCTAGTAAAACTTTGAATTGTTATTTCTATTGGAGCATCTGCTTTGCTCTAAGATCAACCCTAGTGTACACTTTAAACCTATGAAGGGCTAATATTTCATTAATTAAACTTGCTTGCCCCTCTTAATCCTGCAATGGGTGAAGATTGGTACGAATATGTTGTTGACTTCCGTCCCGTTTGATTAATTAAGGCATCCATGTCTCTTTGCTTTGGCCATGCTGGCCACGGCTCCTTGGGAGAATCCACTGTTCAGTTCGCTCAACATTGCCTACTCACTGCAACCACGCAACAATAGCTAGAGTAGAGCTAAAAAATCAGTTAGAAAAGAAATGTGTCATAAAAATCAGTCAAAAATCTTGTCCACCAACCCTCCCTGATGAAATGCATCAGGATGGCCAGCGAAATGTTGCCATGCTTCGCTGTGCAGTATGAATACGAGAGGAATCAAATTGTAGTCAAACCTATATATATGGCTATATCTAGTAGGTTCGAACCTGGACATTGGACAATATTATCTTCATAATAAAAAAATCATAAATAGCCCAGCCCATTTATGTCAAGTTAGTTTTGTACGACATATTTCAAAATAGGAGTATGTGGTACTGATGCTGAATGCGCAGAGGAACAGATGTGTACCAACATGTGTCCGCTGAGGCTGATGATCATTTTTTACACAAAAAAAAAAGAGGCTGACGATCATTCTTGGAATGTTACATTTCTGAATTCTGATACAACCTAAGAATTATCAGTTATCTTCATTTGGACAAAAGTAGTGAAATCTGAACATGTTCCTAATACCATCATGGCATAACTATTCAAGGCCAATGCAGAGCTGCCATTAGCCATGATATGCTCATCAATAAGTTTTGTAATACTAACACACTATCTTTCTGACATCGGGAAACTAAAATCAAACCATCGGACAACACCACCGTAGCTTCCATGGCTGTTGATTAGTAGATTTAACCTGGCCACACAATCTAATCCAAAGATGAGGAGCTCTCCTACATGTTCTCAGAAAGAGCAAGCCTGCCCAAATTAGCAGATATACACATGGATCCCAAATATGTCAGCATGACTTTTTTTTAAGAGCAAGTTAGCGTGTCTTTTATTGAGATTCATGTTTCTGCCGATTCGTCATCTGTAGTATCTCAAGGCGATTGACATTTGCCAACTTATGCCAACAACTTTGCATAAGCTGAGCTATGACACTTGTGATAACTGGTAAACGAGAAACTCCTCAGCAAGCCATGTAGGCTAGAGGCTAGCCTAACTGGGGTCTGGGTCGACACAGCAGAAAGGCCTTAGGCCTGGCTCACCTGTCAACCAATTCTTGTCGATGCTGTTGCCAAAGGAGATCTCGTCTTCGTCGTGTGCCCTCGCAACCGCCGTCACCGGTGGCGAAGGAGGACGAGGCGGGGCTGTGCTAGGGTTCTGCGAGGCAGCGGGCGCAGCGGCTTTAGGGCGAACATGTCTAGGCGAGGCGAGGGCTTACTTTGTGGCGGCGTCTTGGCCGCGTTTGCTTGCCGTCCGCTCCAGCTGGCCGGACGGAGTTGCGCCGGGTGGGGCGTGGCAAGACGAACTCAACGGCAGCGTCGAGGACGGATTTGGGGGAGCCACGCCAGATTGCTGCCGTCGATAGGGTCAAGGTCCCGCTTGTGTAGTCGTCTCCTTAACAGCCGCAGGAGGAGCCGGAGAGGCGGTCGCTGGCTCTTCGTCGTCTACCGCGCCCCGTAGCGGCATCAGAGGGGGGAGCAGCCTACACGCTTGAGGAGTCGGGGGCGTGGGTGTGGGTTCGGCCAGGTGTTGAGCCGCGGCTGCTGTCTACTGCCGACCGGGACCGCTCGTCCGCAGTCTCCGGCGGACCGCGACTGCTGACTGCCTGTTGACCGCCCATGCGCATGGATCTGAGATGGGCAGCTAGGAGATGGAGTGGCCGAGCGAGGAGCTGCCGCGGCGGAGCATGTGGTGGGGCGGAGTGGGTTGGAGGGAGCCGGTGATGGGCGCTATGGATGGAGAGACCGGTGCGGGGCTGCGGGCCTGCGGGCGAAAGGGGAGTCGGGCGGCGGAACCGTAGCCGAGCGGGGCGAAAGAGCGGTGTGGACGATTCCAGTTTTCTCTTTTTAGGTGTAGAGATAGAGATTCTAGTGCTCAGCTGACGTTCTGACTCCAAGCAACTTAATACCTAGTACTTCAAAACACAAATATCTTTTTTTTCCATCAGCATCAAAATACTCATCACTAAAGCATGATTATAAGTACTGAAATTTTGTTCACTGGTGATTGTAATTTATCCAGTTAGTCTAGGCTTTTTCATTGCAGTCTTGCAACCAGTGCAGTCAATATTTACAATTTGCTATGGAGACCTTTTGTCATCTGTTTGGCAGTATATATTTATACCATAGGCCTATTTTTCCCTTGAGCTCTCACATGTTCTAAAAAAAATTCACCAGAACATGTCTGTTCTAATAAGAGTCAACCCCCTTTAATTCTCTTCATTGTGTTATCATAATGTTGGATTGGATCTCAGTTTACTCCATTTTTTCATGTATATACCATTACCAGAAATACCTTTCAAGTTTTTTCTCCCTGTTATTAGTCACTATACCTTACTTTCTTAAAATAGATTTTGAACAGCTATAAATGCATTGGTCAACTGCAATCATGACTCATGCATCTATGACGATGACATCCTGCATGGAGAGTCATTCAGAACTATCTTGATGTATCAGGCAGGGCTCTTTTTTTTGTGAGGTTCAGGAGGCCAATATGTTGTAGTAACAAACATGGGCTGCCATTCTAGCTTCCGAATAGGACCTTGAGCTGCTTGAGGTCTGCCTAATACCTCCCCAAAAGAATAGCTGAGGCATACTGACTCCATGCAGCTAATTTAACTATCTATCTTTTTTTCTTGAAAGAAGCCATGCAGCTAAATTTGACATCCTTCGGCAAAATCACTGAGTCTTCGTCTTTTCTTGCCATAGCATACAATGGAACGTATCGATTCTCAATCAGAGAGATTCACACTGTTTAACAGTGCGAAACACTGTAGGTGTGTGACTATATATGAGAGGGGTCAATACATTGATTTGCTCAAGTTATGCTTTTTTGTTCTCTCATCATTTAATATGGACAGTCAAGGACAGCAAAATCAACTTGAAATATCATTGAAATAGGTCATTGCTTTTGTAAATTGATCACCATAAATCCTGTTTGGGGATGTAATATATGCCCCCCTTTACCATTAAACTCCACACATTGGCTTATTCTTTTGTTGAATCCACATTTGGTAATTTACTTTGATTCTGAATTCTGATGTCATGAAGAATGGCAGTTAACCAAAATTAACTTATTTTTTATTCGCTACCTATGATTTGAAACTGAATTATGTTCTTTTTAATAGTGAATAAATGTCTTGTTATGCCCATTCAGTTAAATAATGCTACCCTCGAGCCAGTTGGAGGCATGCGCCCTGGAAGGCTCTAGGATGTGGTCAGATTGTTTATGGGCGTGTGTACTCACTGCAAGGTGTGAGGCGTGAGTGAGTGTATTTTTGTATGGAGTCAATCCGCTTTCCTTTTCTTCTTGATATAATGATACACAACTCTCCTAAAATGTACCTATTATTCATATAGATAATATAATATAGTTCAATTTGGTTCAATATTTGCACTATGAAGGTGATAAAGAGTGGGGAATACTTTGTGATGGAATGGGTTTGCAGAATTAATTACTGGAACATTCTATCACTTCCTTGAACTAACTCATGCTTATAGTACATGTGAGATACATGTGAGATTTGAAGTCCTTTTAGCCTTTAATTTTAGATTTCTTAAAAAAGGATACTGTATCAAAAATTCAAAATTGTCAGCGGCAGTCTGAGTTAGGTCTCACTTTTGTGCAAGGAAGAGGTTTCTTTAAGCAAAGGAAACACTAGAAAAGGGGGGAGAAAGTAAATAAAAGTTAGGTGGAGACAACAAGCTGCTAAAACAGGGAATAGTACATCAGTACCATACAACAAGGACTTCTGTACAATGCTAAATACTATTACACATTGGCAGACTCACAACCCTACACCATCATAATACTAGATATCTGGCTGTCGAAGCCAGAGAGCCAAAATTTTGGGGACAATTCTACCTACCTAGTCCCCACCATAAACACTGCCTACAGTTCAGCAAGTGCTCCCTATTCTTGTTCTCCTTTGCCGACATTGCTGTGGTCATCATGGTCGATGTGGAAGAGGTTGAGGCGGCTGTGGCTCAGGCGGAGGGAGTACATTGTCTTCTTGTACTCGGCCCAGGTGAAGGACCGGTATTGGCAGGGTGAGTTGGCTGTGATTGTCTCTGGGAGGGCCAAAATTCGTGCATGCAGTGGCGGCGCAGCGAAGTAGATTGTGGATAGCCTTGCCCTACAGGAGCTTGCAATTACCCTGTGCCGGACACTTATCACCTTCCCATTTGTCAAAGCCTGGGAATAAGAAAGGGATAAGAGAGATGAATACAAACCAAGTATGAGAGACATAATATTGTATTGTTGCACTATGGATTAATATCTGGTTATTGTTAGATTCAGATGTAGTACCAACTAACAAGACAAAAACAGAAATTCTTGTCAGTTGGTACGATGTACTTGATGCACTCCGAGAGATGTGTCAAAAAATATCAATGCCGACCCATCTTTTCACAAAAGAGCAATAGCTAACCTGGTGTCTATTTAGAGTTCAAATCAAATACAGATACATTTCTTTTTTCATGTTTTTAGTAAGTGAAGAATCTATTTTCTATGATGCACTGAGACCGGAGTTGCATAATGTAATTTCATATGTGAGTACTAATGGTGGGGGTGCTGAGTTGTGCCTATCCTCTTTGCTTGTTTTAGACTTAAGAGTCTGCTAATTTAATTTCTATGTAGCTCATAGAAGCCATTTTCATTTACTTAATCTACTAGTGCTATTTATTTTCAGGTACACCGATGGCTTTACCTGGAGAAGATCACCAACATTGACAAAGAATGCTGATGGATCGGCTGGCACCTGAACCCACACCTCCCTGCCATCGCAGTTCAGAAGCACCTGAAGGCCATCAACATCGTTTGATCGGAGCAAGCTAAGAATCTGCGGGTCTGAATGCTCCCCGAATCCTATCCGTGCACCTGCCGACTGGTTCACACCATTGCCAGTCTTGGTTCTGAAACTGTTCTTCATCTTGCATTGGTTGTCATGGTCAAGCTTGTGAATGGTGCATGCTGGAGGGTAGTGGTTGATCCTCAGGAGTGAGTCGCTGTCTGTGTCAGTGATGAGCTTGCTGAAGGATCTGGGGTCCTTGAGCCCTAGCCCCTCTCCTAACAGGTCCAAGATCTCACATGCAAGCTGCCTCATTGCTCCCACATACTCGTTCACCACATTACTGCAGCAACAGTGAAGAAAAAGCAGCAACATGTGAGTTAAAATCTGCCCAGGACCGAATTGATCAATAGAATGGAGTTATCACGAAGACCCATTGGATGTGTGCCATCAGAGAGAAAAAAGAGACTGAAGAAAGATGAGAAGATTTTGACTTATTGATGTATGAATATGCAGCAACTCAAAAGCTGCAGCCTTGAAAAGACGGTAGCTTGATGCTATGGATGCATTTGGGCTATGCAGCAGAACCAGAATCCAGTCACATGATATACATATTCGGTTCTTGTGATGCATGGATAGCTCTGGATCAGACGTACATGAAACTTTGGTGTGACCAATTTTCCAATGGGTAAATGGTTTTTTTCGACAGGATTGGGCATGCCTTTTCCACTGCTCCATGGATAGACCCATCAGCGCTTGGTATCACTCATCACTGCCCCTGCCACTACACATCCCTGGGACATCTCATTCATCTTGCCATAAAGAGGACCCGTTGCATGTGTGCCTCCTTTCTTTGCTTGGCTTTATATGGATAGCATGGATATGCTCTTTAGGGGGCCCTGGGGAGCATTTTATTTCCTATCAAGCTTTTGTACTTCCGTGGACCCAACTTCCTATTATCTATACCTATACTTATACATACCTATACCTGTGTTCCTTGGCAAATTGGCTACTGCAAAGATTCTGATGCCATTTCTGTTTTTTTATTCTTGTTGCTAGCATTCTTCCATTAGTCGGGGGTGGCGAATTCATATGGAATTTATGCAATATACCATTTTACAGTTGTATGATTCCCAACTGCTGTGCCTGTAAGCTTAAATTCTTTATGTGATCAAGGCAACCTTCTACTTCTTAGTAGCTGCTACATTATGAACATTGGAACATTGGCAATATATTAATGATTCATGTCTAGTTGATACAGAACAAAGGGAATTCACTTCAATGTTCATATATCTAAAAACACCATTTTCTGTATGGAATTCATTTCAAAGCTGTAAGAGCTATCCAATAGCCATGGGTTCTGTTGCTAGCTGCATCAATTGGTGGTTGGGTATGGCCATTAATTGAAGACCACTGCACCGCAGATATGTGAGACTGATTGACATGCAAATACACATATATAGTTTGTTGGAGAGGGACCTGACACTGAGAGGGGTCTTCTAACTACCTCAGAGGGAGGGTTTTCTTGTCCCTTTCATTTTATTTGCTCTCAACCAACTCTATTGAATTAGGCCACTGCCTGGCCTGTGTGTAGTGTGTGGGATCTCTTTCTCTAGCAGGCTAGCATTGTTGTTTGGATGAGATCTTTCTCCTTCGGAATGCACAGAAATAGTTAAAGATATCTCATCTGTTACGTTCAGTCAATTGCTAGGCATTTAAATGTTTTCTCAGCATGGGCAAGGGTTGTCCCTCTCACATGCAAAATGTAAAAGCTATTTTTTCAGTGCAAAATGATAGCAGTCGATTTTGCCTTTGGAATGTTCTTTTGGCAAGGCAATTATACCTAACTTTCATCAGAAAATCGTCCAAGCCCATTCTGTGGAGCTGTCAAGTTTGTTATGTCCCATCAGTTTGTGCCTTTTCTTTTGCTTCAGAAACTACTATGTATGCTCTTGAATCGTTGGAACTAACATATCATTGCTCTGCCTATTGTAGCATCAATTGTGCCATTATTGTGATATAATTATTGTTTTGAAAACTATGTAGTTATGCATTTGCACAATTTATTTGATGGGGGCCTTTCTGACTATGACAAGATAGGATACTAATTCTACCACGAACTGTACAGGAACATCCCCCTAAAGCTGTCATAGTCACGGAGATAAAAGCATATAACTAAAAAAAACCAGTAAAGTTTTAAAAAGTTATGAGTAAGAATCTTGAATGAACTAGCTTTCTTTTCTATCCATTTATAGAAGTGTGATATTCATATTAATATGTGTTTGGATTTTGAGTGCCCACATTGCTGTCGAACTATTATTCTCTTTTCTGTCGAAAAAAGTTTGCACTATCAATTATCAAAGGATGCTTTCTCAGAAAGTCTAGCACTTCATGCTTCATGTTATATATACTCAGAAAATTCAGGGAACACTTTACAAAATATACATATTTTTGCAATCCTTTTTAACACCCAAGTGCTCTTTGACTTCTAAACGACCAAGTACCAATATTGTAAATGAGCAGGGAATTAACAAAACTATATACCAAACATGCATGCATGTACACATCATGTTGACCTTAAGTCCTTAACTATAATATGCAACAAAGGTTAATATACATCAATTAAATATATGCTGTTGCATCACCTTCCACACACAAAAGATAGGAAAACCTTGCAAAAATAAATAAGCCTACTACTCTCACTACTATATATACTAATTAATATACGTACTCATCATCTATCATCTGCTAGTTGCTGAGAGCTTAACAACAAGCGAGACATTCCGACAGGTATAGGATTATGATATGCAAACCACATCTATCACACACTGTCAGCAGCATAGGCTGTTGGTTAATTAAGGAGCACTGCTGCAGGGCACAGTGCAGAGGAGCATGACACTCCAGGTCCAGGTACCCATCAACATTAACACACCTCACAACACCTGTTCCTTCCTTTGGCGTGTATGTCTCTCTTTGACAGCTTAAGCTTTTAAAACCTCAAGAACTACTATTAGCATAAATCACCATGACCGAGCGCATGACACGTGTCGTCCTATATATATATATATATGTGTACTTTGAGTACGTATGTATATGTAGTATAAAGTTGGAAGAACAATATTGATGTAAACTTTTAACCGCAATATAATGCAATACAACACCTCTAATATGTAGCTTAATTTGTAGATCGAGGATTTTACTCTAGCATGGATCTCTAAAACGTGCATGGTTTCGCATTAACCATCAATCATTTCATGAGAATATATATCATATATATGTGTTCTAAAACCTTATTATTAGCTAGAGATCGAACATGCATCAATATAGATTTTTCACAAAATAAAGATATATATACATGCATATATTGATATATAGCTAGTGTGCATACCAGAGTGAGGTATATAGTGAGAGTACGTAGGTATATCTTGTATATACCTGAATCGCGACGGGTTGTCAGTGTCGATGGACCTGGCCCTGTGCGCGACGGCGGCCGGGTTGGCATGGAGCAGCAGGTACTCGAGCTCCCCGGCGTCGCCGTTGAAGCCGATGGTACGGCAGCCGTAGCCGAGCGGGCTGGGCGGGCCGGCGCGCTGCTTGTCGTGCGGCGGCAGCGCGAAGAACGTCCTGGCGGCGGCGTCCAGCCGCGCGGCGGGGCCCGGCGCCGCCACGCCGTGGTTCACGGCCCGGAAGAAGCCGTGCTCCGCGCACGCGCGCGCCACCTGCCTCGACAGCGCGCCGCGGCCGCCCGGCGCCGACAGGTCCACCGTCGGTATACCGCCGCCTATGCCGTCGTGGCTGGACGGCGGCGGCGGTGGCGGCGGCGTTTCTTGGCGCACCACCGGCGTCGTGGAAGGCACCACCATGCTAGCTAGCTGCTGGCGTGTGTGTCGTGACGATCGAGCTGAGCTGATCGAGGTTGTCCTCGTAGTGTGCAATGCGTGGAATGCAGCAGAAATTAAGAGAGAGAATGAGTGTGTGATGTGTGTAGTGTAGGGGCTGGCCGGCTGCTGAGGGCAGAGTAGTGGTGTGCTTATATGGACGTCTGGAAGAGAGAGAGAGATGCTTTCTTTCTTTCTTTGTATTGAAATGCTGACCTGACCCTGGACCTGGCATGTTGATCTTTTTGACTTGAACTGCTGTGTGTGCCTTGAGTCATGACGACTGTATCCTCCTGTTTATTGGTATAGTTTAGCACTGACAAATTTCCGAAAGTACCACAGATCAACAGCACGTACTACACGAATTCTCTATCTATGCTCTATCTATCTATCTATCTATCTATCTATCTATCTATCTATCTATATAGTCGTTTCTCTCTCTAGCTAAGCTGTGTATACTGAGCTCTAAATAAACAATCCATGCCACTGATGAAAATGGCTACACACACCATATGACTCCAGTGCGGCTGAGTGCTGACGAAGGTGAAAACAACCTTTGTTTAAGCTTTTTCCATCCCTTTCGCATTTGATTCTAGGGACGGATAGGATGATGGAAATCTCCTTCGATCTACCTAGCTAGTCGGTTGTGGGGCTCGAAGATCTTTTACGACCACTACCATATAATTAAGGATCATGTTCCGATCTATCACTGTTTGGTTTGTTTAAAATTGATGATAGTAATACGTAAATGAGACTACGAAAAACCAAACCGGCCTTGCCGCCGCGTGCTGCTCGGTCAGATACTTGGCCATCGTAGTCTTGTCGCTTTTTGGTGGATGCTTTGCTACCGCAGCTTCATCTCTCGTGCTGCTCATTGATGTATTTTTACTTTGCAGGTATAGTCGGTTCGGTGTTAGATGTGTGGTGGAGGGTTTTTCCTAACGCTTCTCATTATGTTGTGTTCTATTGCCGTCTAGGTTCTAAACCACTCTCTTTGTGGTTGTGTAACTGATATTATGGGTTCTCCCATAACTGCGTTGTGTAAGCCGCTCTTTCAGCCCTTCTTCTTAATAAAATACGCGGGAAGTCGTGGTCGCAAAAAAAAAACAAAAAAAAACAAACCGAAATAATCAAGAATGATATTGAAATGATCGAGACTGATATTATCACATATTTGGTCTTGAGTTCTAAGTAATTAAACCAACCAATGATACCAATTTTACAAAACAAGCACACTAAGATCTTCCAACCTCACCCAAAAATGCAAAACCCTTACTATACAACACACCCACTCACATGGTAAAACACTCTACACTATTGTCTTCCTGTTCTATCTTCTTCTTGCCTCCCTTTGCTCCTCGAGCGTCCTCTAGACCTCCACCTAAACCTCTTCCACATCCTTTGCAGCTAGTTGCGGCACCTCCTATGTAGCAGCCCCCTCTGCATTCATCGGTGGTTTCTCCTTTGCAGCGGGCAACAACAACTTCTTGTGTGCGCCTCGTGGTAGAGTCTTCTCTGCAGTCGGCAACATCTTGCCTCTAACTACTCAAGTTGCAGCTAGTGTAGCCGATGATGCTTCCCTAGTTAGATCTGACGCCCCCTACTACGCCTCGACGACGAGCACCACACACCATGCCACTCCTTCCTCAATAGCTTTTAGTGCTTCTCCGATCCCCTTGATCACGGGGCGTAACGAGACCAGATTGATCTATCGTGCCTTGGTCATGGCTCCCACCACCCTGCACCACGGGGCGTAACAATTTCTTAGTCTTCTTTGCCTATCGTAGAAAATTTTGTATTAACTTTGTTTCTTGGATGTGTAGATATGCTTGATTCATAGGGAAGTATGTTTGATTGGGTCTTTGATTTTAATTTGCACATATTTTTTTGCTGATTATTTTGGTCGCTATGGCTCCTTGTAGATGAAGTATGCAGGTGGTAGAAATTGTAGTTGAAGATACAATTGACCATGTAAGAATATTGGTTCCGGCAAGTATACCCCAACGGTAGGGATAGTTTGCCCCTGTGCCTTAACGGTCACGAAGCTGAGCCGAATAGGGAACTTACATTGTGCTATTTTTTCAACATTTAATTATTTTTATTTCATCTATTTTTTTCTTTCCTTTTTTACCCTGCCTCAAACGGTCAAACCTCATTCGCTTGGTGCTCCTTCCTCACGCAGACACGCACGCAACTGGGCAGTCTCTATTCTCCTCCTTCCGCACGCACGAACGCAAGCGTAGCGGCCGCCGCCGCCGCCGCAACGTGACCTCGCCCACTGCCGCCACCGGGAGCGCCGGGACCTGCTGGCTGTTGCGCGCGGCCGCAGACCACCACCACACCGCTGGGTCTCTGAGCCTCGCCGTCGGCCCTTGCCTGGCGCTCGCGCGGACCTCGCCGACGGCCACAACTTTCATCCGCACCTACCGCCGCGAGTACCCCGCTCGTCCTCGGCGCCGGCAGTGCGAGCGCCACCGCGAGCGCCCCTCCCCGGGGGTTTCCTTTTTTACTTTATGCGTGAGTTTCGCTAGGCCGGGGGTTTCGCGTGAGAGCGTGAGAGAACCACCGAGCTACTTTTTTTTGCGTGAGTTTTGCTACTTCGTGGGGTTTCCTTTTGTTTCATGTGGTTTCGTGTCGTCCGGCGGTTTCGTGTCGTCGTGTGGACGGAATAGATCCATATTTTTTAGTTGTAGAGATAAGGTCTTAGAGTAATTTTTCTAGTCAATAGTGGTGTCTCCAATCAATGTCTTGAAGAAAAATTGGATCGTCTTTCATGGACTTTTGACTGCTCAAAGGGTTCCCTCCCTTTTACATATTTAGGTCTACTAAACCAAAAGTGGAGCAATTCTTTCCTTTAGTTAATAGATGTGATAGAAGACTAGTTTGCACTTCCTCTTTGATCTCTCAAGCAGGAAGATTAGATCTTTCAAACTTGGTTGGCTCATCTATTCTCACTTTGTTCATGGAAACTCTTTCTCTCCCAGTTTCCATTATTAACCAGATTGATAAGTACATGAAACACTATCTGTGGAGAAGACCTGAGGCAAATGCATGGAAGCCTCCAAAAGATGCTTAAACTTTGGTGTGCAAAGCAAAGAAAAAGAAGGTGGTCTTGGACTTCTAAATCTAAAAAATCAAAATGAAGCATTGCTCTTAAAAAACCTACATAAGTTCTAGAACAGGAAGACATCCCTTGGGTTAACTTAGTTCGGGAGAAACATTACCCAAATGTAAATTTTCCTAATGGAACAAAATTTTTCTTTTTGATAGAGAGATAGCCCAAACCTTATTGATAAATTCAGAGGGATGCCTTCAATCATAATATTTGATGGAAAAAGTTGTCTCTTTTGGGATGTTATGTGAGAAATAGACTCCCAAGACTGGATTTCCCTAAACTAATGTCTTTTTCCACAAACAAGTTCGTCATAGGGGATAAAGCTTGCTCAGTGAATGAAACATTCAACCTTTTCTATCCCATTGGAGGTATAGCTTATTCACAATTTCTCCAGTTGGTTGCTTTAGTGGAGAACTTAGACTTGATAGAGGGTCTAGACTCATGGGCTTACATCTAGGGTTCTCCAGTATATATTTTCTTCTTCCAGAGCTTACAAGTACTTCTCTAGGCATGCTAAAGTGTACCTAGCTTTTTTTGGCTCTAGAAATTCTCTTGACAATCTAAGCACAAGGTGTTTTCTGGTTATTCCTAAATGATAGACTAAGCACAAGAAATATTCTTAGAATAAAGAACATGCATTTTGACAGCTTTGATTGTGTTCTATGCATATGCTCATCAAAAGAAGGAAACCATGAAACACCTCTTTTGGCACTATTGGAACATCTTTGCTTTCCAACTACCACATGATTTTTCCAGATTTCAAGTTTATCGAATTGTTCAAGGCAAAATTTAACCTACCATTTTTCATTAGTCTCTTCATGCTTCTCTATTGGTGTCTTTGAATGAAAAGAAATGAACTTATCTTCAAAGGAAATCCAACCAATGCCACAAAGTGTAAATCAAATCTTATCAAGGAGTTGATCCTGTTGTTATATATGGTCTAAAAAAAGAGTAGAATCTTCCTTACTTTCATGGATAAATACTATCCTTCTTATTTTCTTCTTTTGCTTCTTTGTTTCTTGAGCTAGTCTCGCTCTTTTACCTCTCACAACTTCTTTCTTTTAGATTGTACATTTTTAGTTTGTATTTTCTAATTCTCAAGTAGGGGTTTTGCCCTCCCTGTGTATCGGATATACTCCCTTCATTTTAAATTATAAGACGATTTGATATTTTTTATATTTATAGATTTTACTATATATCTAGACACACGTGTGAAAGGATCAAGATGTCCAAGAGGGGGGGTGTGAATTGAGATTATTTTAAATTTCTAAAGCAAATATGAAATCCTAAACAAATGTCAATCACCCCCTAGTGCCTACCGGTTGTGTGTTCTAGCTAGAAAGCGGTAACAAGACATATAAAAGAAGAACATCATGCACAATTCTAGTATGAAATTAAGAACAAGTGTGGAATGTAAAGAGCTAGGGAAAGAGGTTCTTGACACGACGACGTTTTGCCGAGGTATCGAGGAGTCGACACTCCCCCTAGTCCTCGTTGGAGCACCTTGCAAGGTATTGCTCCCCCTCAATCCCGTGCAATGGATGAGTGCTCTCTACGGGCTGGTTCTTCGCCACTCCGGCTCGGTGAACCGTCCACAACCGATGAACAAGTCGATGGAGAAGGGCCGCCGACAATCCTTCCGGCGATCACCTTCCTCCAAGCACCACCGGACCGTCTAGGTGATGTCGATCACCAAGAGTAACAAGCCTTGATCTTCACTTGACTCAATCAAGCCTCACAACTAGAGTGGATGCACACTTGAACTCTTGGATGAACTAGGAAGAGAGGATTGATGGATGGATTCGCAAATCACTCTCTCTCTAGGGATCTTGCTCTCTTCTCACACCTCATAAGGTTTCTCAGCAATCCTAATGAGTAAAGGCAGGTGGGGAAGGCAATGGATGGGCATAAATACCCCCACACACACTAGCCCTGAAAAGCAGACAACTTAAGTTGACAACTTGGACGCTCCGACGCCTAGGCGACGGACGCTCCGTCGCTTGTCCTAACGGCTAGTTTATGTTCACTCAAACAACCGATGGACGCTCCGTCGCTTGGCGACGGACGCTGCACCTCAGCGTCCGGCGCAACTGGCTGTTCTCGGGTCTCTCTGTAAGGCCGACGACCCGCTCCTTAGCGTGTGACGCAAAGCCGACAGACAACGTCCGTCGCGATTGAGCTTTTCTGGTCTTCACTGTAAGGCCGACAGACGCTCGGGGGCAAACACCCCAGCGTCCGGCGCCACGTCTAACGCGACGGACAACTTCCGTCGCCTAGGACTTCAGCGTCCGTCGTCCAGAAAACAACTCTCCCAACTCTGATTTTCGTCGCGATGAATATGAGAGTTGTTCTAGGTTATCTTACGGTCACCATAGGCTTGCTTAGAGCTAAGGTTGTCAAGTGTGCACCACACCTAAGTCATGAAGCTCTCCTAAGTCAAGCTACTAGTCTCAACTCCTCTTGATAGTACGGTCAAAGATCAAATAAAACCCTATCTAAATACTAAGTGCCCTTCATCTCCTTATGACACTTAGTCCTATCATTCTAGAGTCTTAATCATTTTGTCTTTGAAATCCGAAACGATATCCATCTTAGGGGTTAAGTGATAACCATTGATATCCATTCACATTGTTTGGCTAAGCTACGCATAACCTCTGCAAAACACACATTAGCCATAATAATCCTCATTTGTCGTTAATCACCGAAACTAAATAGGGCAAAAAAAAAACAAAATCTATGTATTCAGAAATACTAAAATATCTTATAATTTGGAATAGATGGAGTAAGTTGCACACACTGCTCCCTCCAGTTACTTAAAGACGATGGCTCAAGACAGCTCAAAACAACCGCATACACATGCATGTAGCTAGGAAAAAAAAATTAGTTTCAAGCGTCGTATATAGATGCACGGAGGCCGTAAGAATATAATTTATCTTTATCATATATACATCCTTTTATTCTAATACACTCACACCCATGGATTTGTGCTTTGGATCGGAAACTTAGAAAGAAACTGAATAAATTGCTGCCCTTCCTCCGTCCCAAAAAAATGTTGCTATAACCGGTCAAACTTCTTTAATTATGTGATTTATCTATTGATACTAATTATACACTATAAGTATTTAATATTTTGTTACATATTTAGTTAAAATTAAAAATATTTAACTTTTTGAGAAGTCAGAATGGTACTTTTTATGGTGTGTATGATTATCTTCTCGTGTGTGTACCCTACTTTGCTTCCATTCTCTGGTTATCTAAAGAGTGTGGAAAGTTATATACTGAATAATAATCCCTTTGTCCAAAAAGATTAGAAATCTCATTTCCAGAAAAGTCAAACAATCAATTAAATCAAATGATACATAATAAGCATCATTAGATTAATTATAGTAAATTAACTATTGGATATTTTCATAATAAACTATTTAAAATATAAATATCGATAGTAATTTTCTTTAAACCTAGTTAAACTTAGGGTAATCTAACTCTTCGGCGACATTTACATTTTCTTTTGGAAAGGATGAACCTCCTTTTGCCGACCTGTTTTTTGTCGAGTGTCCGAGTGTATTTTTGCCTGTTTGCTGAGTGTCTGGGACACTAGCCAAAGCTCTCGGATTGAGGTAACTAACTGAACTGGGAAGTATATATTAGCTTTAGGAGAATACACAACAGCAAAACAAGTTAGAACAAGCGCTAGGTATATACAAAGGCAAAAAACACTTGCTCATCAATAATCAACTGGGCGGATCCAGAAGGGATGAACCAGATTTCATCAACACATTAATAAAGCTTGACTCTTCATCATTTCGATGGATGTCATACTCACAAAATCTATTCCCCCACTCATCCCCCACTCATAAGATGACCATTTAAAAATTAAATTATTCAACCATATATAATTCCCCACTGTCATTGTCTAATCCCCCGGTCGTTCGGATAGCAGTCATCACCGTTCACCAGCCCTTGGGGTCCAATCCACAATAGAATGATAGAGCAACCTATGACACCAACAGGTCATGCCTTGACGAGAATTCTGTGTTCTTTATTTTGTCCACTGCCAACAGTCAATTCATAATATCAATGTTGATAGATGACGTGCAAATAAAATAATTCATTATGAATTATTACTTACTTCTTATTATGTTATTCATTTTCATTGAGGCCTCGTTTGGATCATGGTCAAATTAGAATGCTAACGGGCACACTGGTTGGCAACCTTTATCTTGCTATTTTTGCTCTAGTGGTTAACATAGCTTTTAGTTGTGTGGATTCTGGGTTGCCAATTTTTAGGTGCTAATAAGTATCTACTAACACACTGCTACACTGGATAAAAATCAATAACCTAGCTAGTTGGTACAATAAACTGTACATCTACTATTACATAACAGACAATCACTTTCGGTCCATAGTTGCTGGACAATGATAGGATCACTGTCGGCAAAAAGCTTATCACTGTCAAATTTCAAAACCCAAGGCAGTGATAGTTACTGTCACTGTCGGCCGGTAATGCAATCTGGTTGATGGGAATCATCACCGCTATATTCTTTTCTATCCAACAATAATGATTCTGATACATGCGCTACTATAAAAATAATTTGGCCAGATCATGGCCAAACTTTAACCAAGGCTTTTACAAAATCCAACCATCTCAGTTAATGTCTGATGATTAACTAAGGCAATAATTTTATTTACCAAGATATCTAAAAATGACCGGCTCATAAATTTGATTTACTAAGACAGACATTTTCATTGCGGAGATAGTTGGAAAATGCCATCTCGGAGACGGTCATCTTAAAACAACCGCCTTAAAAAATAATCTAATTTTAGATGCGGTCGTCTTAAGACAACTATCTATATAGAAGTGGGTATCTTAAGATTTCCGTATCGATTAATGGTTACAACAAAAAAATAATTTATAACTTTTCCATATGAACTCGGATGAAGACAAACTAGCTCTCGATGAGATCTATATCTTTGTAGTTTAAAAGTTTTTAATTCAAACTGTTTAGGGTCCCAAAATATTGTTGTAAGTCCATATATTTTAAAATTTAAAATTTAAAATTATCAAACAATCTCTGATGTTGACATGGTCTATACAAAAGTTATAGTTCTCAATAGAATCTAGAACTTTATAGTTGAAAAATTTTAAATTTGAAAAAATGTAGAGTCCCAAATATGTGTTCGAAGGTTATAGATTTTGAAATTTAAAAATTGAATTCCTAAACGATCTCAAATATTCACATAGTTAGGGTCCATTTGGTTGGGCTTTTGGCTTTGACTTTTGGCCTCAAAAGCCAAAAGTCTAACCAAGGGCTACTTTTGGAAGTAGTTTTTTTTCAAAAGCAACTGAATTTTTTGTAATATGTTTTTAAGCTGGTTTGACCTGCTTTGGGGTTTTGGCTTTCTACTTTTGAAAATGGATAGAATAAAACTCTTTCATAGTTGTTTCAAGAGAGATAAAGATAGAAGGTATATTTTATAACCAAACTCATTTCATCTTTTCTACTGCTCACAACCCACAACAGCTTTTTCATAGCGTTTTCCCCACACCCACAACCCAACCAAACGGACTATATGAAATTTCTAGTGGATGACATGATCTACATGTTTGATATTGATAAGTTTTTTTATTTAAAATCATTTAGAGTCTCAAATATGTGTTTGAAATTCACATGTTTTGAATTTTTAAACAATCTCTGATGTAAATACATCCAATACAAAAGTTGTAGTACTTGACATGATTTAAAACTTTCTAGTTAAAAGGTTTTTAATTTGAGTTTATTTAGTACCCAAAATATCTAATATAAGATTATAAATATTGATATAAAATATAGGTTATCAAATGCCCAAGGTGTAGAGAAGATTATGACCGGGTTTAGGATAGATAGCCGTACTATCAAGAGGAGCAAACTTGTTTGCATATCGGTTATCTAGTGCCACCATGAGCGATCTAACCTTGCGATGAATTAGGATCGAGTGGCGTGGTGAGAAGCAAGTGAAAATGCTTTGAAAATATTTGTGAAAATGCTAACACACTTGCACAAGGTGAAGAACACATTTGTGTTAGCACATGAGAAGCAAGGAAGAAGAGGCAACTCGGTTTGGAACCCTGAGGGGGTCCGTACGCAGGCCAGATGCCAACCGGACCATTGGTCTTGCGACCGGAGGCAAACCTTAGCCCTCGGCCTCTCTGGACAGGAGGTCCGGACGCTGAATCCGGACGCGCGTTCGGAGCTCGGCGCTCTCTGTACTCCTCTGGGGTATTTATCCGGACGTACGTGCGTTGGTCCGGACTCGCGCTGTTGGCTGCGTCCGGAGGCACGTGGCGGCCTGTGGCGAACGCGCCAACGGGCG
>CM039128.1:6897404-6993568 GCA_022036555.1 Microstegium vimineum | reverse complement strand
AGGGCTATATAAGTTATATGGCCGACCCTTTGGGGCATCTCTTGCACTCCCACATCACTCACACATTTGTGCTTGCTTGAGATAGCTTCCACCACTCATCCTCTCAACATATTTGACATATTCATGAGAGTTTGAGTGAATCCAAGTGCATTGCTTTGTTGATTGCATTCTAGTGGCACTTGGTGATCGTCGTCATCGCAGAGCTCTTGTTATTCTTGGAGATTTCCATCTCCTAGACGGCTTGGTGCGACGAGGATCATTGAGCGGAGGAAGGTGATTGTCTCCGGCTCTGATCGGTGGATTGTGAGGGGTTCTTGAACCTACCCCGCGGGAGTTCGCGAAAGGTATCTCTAGTGGATTGCTCGTAGCTTGGGGATCCCCATCTTGTGTTGGTTGTGCGGCACCCAGTGATGGGTTTGGCTTGGATTGCCAATTAGCGCATGAACCTCCAAGTGGGTGTATCGCTACAACGGGGACTAGCTTGTTAGCAAACAAGTGAACCTCGGAGAAAAATCTTGTGTCAACTTATCTCTACCGGGGATTCATATTGTGATTGGCTATCTATTGGTTCATCCCTTCGTGGTGGTATAACCCTTCTATCTCTAGCTTTGTACTACTTTCTTTCATACTTGCAAAGTAGATATTCTAGCTTAGCTTGTGTAGCTTAGCCTAGTAGCTCTAGTTGTCTAGCTCTTGTGTGTGACATAGGATATATCTTGCTAGTAACTAGACTTGCTATAGGAGGCTTGCCGACCCTAGTAGTGCTAGAGCAAACTTGCTTATCGCAGTGTTTTATTCTAACAAGTTTGCTTAAGTGTTGTTGTAGAATTTTAATAGGCTATTCATCCCCCCCTTTAGCCATTCTAGACCTTACAGGTGACCAGTAAGGTCGGAGTCTCTTCCAACTCTCTTCGTCCTTCAAGCAACAAAGGTTATCTCTAGGTTTCCACTAAGGATCAAAGGGGTAATACAAACACTTCGGGGTGTCCTCACAAATGAATCAACATGGGTAACCATGAAGAATGCCTAGCCGACTAAGGTTTCAAGAACCTAAGAGTAATAAATGCAAACCAAATCGCCTAGATAAGAAATCCAAGTTCTCAAGTTGTAGATCGATGCTCCCCACTCTCTAATCTCACTTCTCTAGCTCAAGTCTTGCAAGGATTGAAGTCTTGGAGCAAAGAAGGAGAGAGAGAGGGGGTGAGTAAATTTTTGGAGCTGTTTTGACAGGTGAGGAGACGAAATAAAAATGCATGGATTTCGTGGGAAGTGAAGGAAAAGCTATTTATACATGTAGTTCTAGATGATCTACCGATACTACTAGTGGTACACCACCGGTACTATTGGTCCCTGTTTTCTAACTGTTAGAGCTCTCCTACAGGAAAGCCGGAGTTGGGCGACCAAATGACCTACAAGTACTACCAGTGTTTTACCGGTACTACCGGTGTCCACCGGTACTACCAGTTAAAGCACAGTACTACCGATAGTTCATTTTCTACACAAAACTCAGTCCTCAACCTAATAGACCGGTACTACCGGTGCAATCTAGGAGAAAAGAAATATTCGAAGTGCCCATGAGTGTAAGATGTCTCTCAAGCTAATATAAGTGATTAACATGAGCACTCTTATCCACAATAGGGCCATGAACAGGATGAGTTGAGTTCAGAAACCTCAGATATAACAAGATATCCTCAACCTGACAATTCCTACTTACCAAACCATTGCACGGTGGGAGTCCTACAAAGGACTCAATGGACCTGTCACGTCCACGATCTACCCCACGACCTGGCACGACTGGTGGCATCCGCAAATAAGCAATGTATCTAAGCACCACGCCTACATACTGCCTACCACTCGCCATATGATCAAATAGACGAGCGCTATATGAATATGTGCATGAACTCAATAGCAAACTAACTATACTATATATATTAACGTAGACAATGAACAAAGTAAACAAAAACATATTAATGAAGAATAGTGTTGCCTATAAATATCATACAACTGCGGATAAATACTAAAAGAGAATAAGAGAAAAAGAAATGTGAGAGATTCCAATCTCTTGACAACGTCGGGAGTCCAAGATCGAATCTTGACTTCCTATACTCTTGAATCTAACTAGGCTATGCTATGAACTAGAAAGTGCTCTAGATGAACTAGGGTTTATAGCTCTGGATGACTAGATCTCCAAATAATCTGAGCTTCAGATGGGATGCTCCAGGGGGGGTATGCCCCTCCTATTTATAGTCCGGTGGGATGTACGATAACCGTTGGATCAAACCGACTTCACATAGAGGGCTCAGATGACTCCTCAAAGGCGGCCCGTGGACCCTGGGGGTGCCGGCTGGCCCCACCTGGCTGGCTCTGGGGCCCCACTTCGCTCCGGTGTGTACGGGATCCTCCATGAGTATTTTGGCAGGTGTTTCTCCACGGGATTTATTCGATATCTTCTCTGATTTGTTTCCCTTTATTGCTCTTTTCTGGAATAGTCCCTGGAAAATAATGAAACACTAAAACTTGTGGAAATTGTTAATTAAATCCCTATATTTCTAGATATTATATTTGATTGATCTAATTATCATGTTTATAATTGCTTAAAAAGTTGACGCTAAGGACCGTCAACAATTTGTTAGGTGCTAGTGTTATAGTAGAGGGTGTAGTGACTAGACAGATAGTTTTAATTAGTGACTAGACAAATAGTTTTAATTCCGCATTTGTTTCAGTTAGCCATTGCAATTAAGTTTTAGAAAGGACTATCCAAACCCCTCTAGTTCATGATCTCGACCCTACATGAGCGAGGAGGTGACATCCCTAGCATGTGTCTCTAGCGTTGTAGCGGTAGCATCCTCGGCAGCGATGCCCTAGTCTGTGGCCCAAACTTGTTTGTTGAATCTATCTATGATCCCCTCTCTTTGGCCACATATTGAGCAATGACAAATCTCTTTACAAACCCCTCTCTCTATGATGTGATAAATCAATCTATGATTTGTTCATTTTCCCCGTCTTTGTGATATGTATGTGGATGAATCAACATGTGACATGTTTAGACCCTGTTTGGATACCATATAATTATAATAATAGATTATATAATAAATTTTCATCCAAATAAGATTGATTAAATGATGGATTCATTATTGCAATCGAAGTCTAACTTGACCCTCTCTAATGGATAATATAGAAATTTCTCACTTTAACCAAACATACTCAATCACCAACATCTAAGGACCCCAACACTTTGATTATTATAATCTATAATGTTGATTAAATATTTTTATACTCCCTTCATACTGTAAAAGATGTAGTTTTGGACAAGGTTTTGACCAAACATTGGAAATATAAAGTATGAATAACTTTTAAATTTGTTAAGTTTAAAAATGTGAAAAATCATACAAATAGATTTATCTTCAAATATACTTTCATAAAAGTATACATATATCATTTTTAAATAAATATTTTTATAGAAATGTGAAGTCAGAATTATGTTTTGGAGACCGTGCCGTTGTCCAAAATGACATCTTTTATAATATGGATGGAGTATATAATCTAGATTATAATAATCGAGCGGACTTAATCTCTCCTCTCTGCGTCGACTGGCTACTAAACAAGGCCCAGCTGTGCGGGGTGGGATATTTGTTTTATTTTTGGGAACTGATATCACTGCGGTGTGGTAGCCTGACAATGCAAATTCCTAGGCGGTTGCCACTGCTGGATTTCCAGCGAAACCGGTTTATGAACTGACAGAGATTATCATATACTAGTATATTTAATCGTGCTAACGCTACAAGTTATATTAAATCTAAAGTTAATTCTATCAAATTTGAAGTACTTCACTAAGGTTTAGTTAAAAGCATAATTCTGTGGATAAAAAAATAGAGCAATGTTAGTTCAAAATGCATAAGTCATAGATGTACTTTTATCAAAAAATTAAGAATTTAATATTATTTTATAAAAAAAATCATATATGAAAAAATTACTAAAATAAATTATCCTCTCTCCCACGCAACTATATCTAGGGACCCGCCCCCGCTCATGTACCGGCGATGACGGCAGCGACCATAGTGGTCGTCCCCCACAAATAAGCTTTTAGGTGCAAGAAATTATCATTAAATCTCTTTCTGTTAAGTTGTTTGAGGCAAATAAACTTAAGTTGTTTCATTAAATTACCATAGTGGTCGTCCCCCACAAATAAACTTTCAGGCAAAAGTCATGAGATCTAGAACCGAGTAGCACTCACCTCTAGGGGGATAATAGATTATTGAATGAAAAATAGTAAAGAATCAATAGAATTCAGAGATTGACAGCCTAAAAGATTTTGTTGCCCCCTCCACATCACTACTATAGCCAAAACACCAGTAACTTAGTATATTGACCTCACCTGAAAGAGCATTACCATTAAATGAAATACTGAAAGGAGGCAAGCACCAAGAACATGCATAATACAAAGAACAACAAAAATAGTGGTGAGAACATGGATGATGGTCGTATATATGCCAACATAGGGGGTAAACAACAACAAAAAAAACAAAAAAGAACCTGGCAATCATCAATCTTCTACTCACACACCTGAAAATCTTCAAACCCAATAAATACCGTCTAGATCTTCGGTTCTTACACTATGTACATCATCACCTGTTGAGATTGACAATTTAGAAGATGCTGTCATCCAACAGCTCAAAAGCCAGCTATCTCACATCTCTGAAGCTAACAACAATTAAAATCCATCTACAAAACAATAACGTTGCCTCACGTTATTTTATGTTGTGTGTTATAGGGAAACCAAAATATAAATTTCGAACAAGCACTCATGCATTGATTTGGCATGGTACTCAATGTTTCATCAGTAACCTAACAATAAGGTAAAAAAGAGGCGGCAAATTATTGTTCCACCTTCTCTTTATCTAAAAGATGCTATATGACTATATATATATATATATATATATATATATATATATATATATATATATATATATAATGTCTAATCGCAACAGCCAACAACAAAACCAGCTGGAGGCACCTAAGCAGTGACATGGATGCAACGGTTTGATGAGGGGCCTAACAATGGTGCTACCACAGAAGGTGAGGCTGAGGCCACGTACCTCAATGAAATGGTTCATCAGCAGCTCAGTCTGTGGCTGGTAGCTCTCCTCCTTGGAAGACGAAGATCTGTTCCTCCTCTCGTGGCTTGGTCCTTCGAAGCTCCTCTGCCGTCAGGGCGTGACGCCATCGGCGTCGAGCTTTGCGTGGATCTCGGCTAGTATTCTGAGAATGTGTGGATTCTCTTAGCTTTGTGAGCTCAGTTTGGAGAGACTACACGGTGACCTTGATCTGGTCGATGTCCGCTTCGAGCGTGGTGTTGCTCCTGCACAATTTCTTGTCTTCCTCGGCGATGTTCTTTGACGATGCCCAGGCTGTTGGCCGCACGCCGCATTGCGCTTGCTCGGAATAGCTCGGCGCGCGCCGGGGGAAGCAGTGGGAGGCCGATCGGTGCAGCCTAGGAGTTGGTGCCGCCAGATTGGGTCTCGTCGTCCACTCCTCCCTGTCGATCACGTCGTCGATGTCCGACACCGTCCTCGCCAGGCTCCAGTCGCCGACCGTCGACTTCTTCCCGGCGTCGGTGTCGACGACGACGTCGAGCTTTGAGCAGAGCTGCTCCAGGTGTGTTGCCGGGAGGGATGCGTTCCTCCTGAACTTGGACGTCGTGCCGCTCTTGGCCTGCACCTTCCAGAGGGGATCGTCCCCGGTGGCGTGGACGACGAGCGACTTGCGGTTGAGGGAGCCGATCTCCATCTCCTGGTGGAAGACGATGGCCTCGAGGAAAGCGAGTGTGTCCTCGTCGTGCTGGATCTGCTCCTCAGCCACCCGACAGAACTGCTCCGCCTCCATACGCTTCGTTGTCTTCTTCGCCTGCAGGCGCACGATCATGGCCAGCGCCTCGTTGGCTCCTGACGCCGCCGCCTGCCGCTCCTCCTCCAGCTCCGCGCGCAGCTCGTCAACGGCTTGCGCCTGCTGCCTCAGGGCCTCCCGCAGCACCGCCACATCGCCTTCTTCCTCAACTCCTCCGGCCATCGTCAATTCAGTTCCACAGTCACGAGATCTCTGAGTAGTAGTAACTAGTTACAATCAAGCGATTAATAGAGGAAAAAAGGCACGCCCGGCTTCCTTCATGCTCAACCATGACTGGCCGCGAGCGAAGGAAGAACCACGCACGCCGCCACAACATCTGAGTCTCTCATGCTAAACCGGCGGCGTGGCTATTTTTTTCGCGAGGCACGGGGCGGCGGCATGGTTCTTTTTCCCTCACGCTAAACCGGCGATGGGGTGAGTGGGATTTTTCCGCGAGGCACGTGAGTGTGATCAGCGTGTTTTTTTCGCGAGGCGAGTGGGATCGACGTTTTTTTCGTGAGGCACGCGAGTGGGATTCGATTTTTCCACGGGATCGGCGTGTTTTTTTTCGCGACGCGAGTGGGATCAGCGTGTTTTTTTTTCCGAGGCACGCGAGTGGGATTCGATCCTGTGCGTGGGTGGTGCGGGAGAAGAAGAGTGGGAGCCTGGTTGTGGGGTCAGGAGGTGAGATCCAGGCTTCCCACTCTTTTAGAAGATTTCAATTATAGTAGAGACTCACTCCTTTCCCCCCAAAAAAAACACCAAGTGTCTCACTTCATAAGGAGTCAAACAATTTTAAGCTTAACCAAATTAGAAAAAAATACTAAATTTTTTTATAGATGACATCCAAAATTAAATAATATATATAGATAAATTTTTCATCAATTACCCACTACTTTCTCCATACTCGCATTAGATGTCATTTTGGAAAAAGGCTTGAGTCAAACATTGAGAATATAAATCATGAATAACTTTTAAATTGCTGAGTTTGAAAAAATGAAAATCATATTAATAGATTTTTCTTGAAAAATACTTTCATAAAAATATAATATATAATATTTCAATAAATATTTTTGAAAAAAATAAGCAATCAAAGTTACGTTTTTGAGACCATGCCTCTGTCTAAAATGACATCTAATACGAGTATGTGTTGGATTTATTTATGGGCCAACCCCATTTATTTATTCAATAAATCAATAAGCTCTATGAGTATATAATTGTGTATATTTTATTTGTACCGGATTGGAAGTCCAAAGGGTGAGGCGTGACGTGGATGGCGAGCGTGATGTGGTAATTAATATTTTAATAGCTACTAATATGAGGGAGTTATGGGAGTTTCATCCTTCAATTAATTGATAGAGTTTCCTCTAGTAACTTGCATGCATACATGCAACTCTCCTCTCCCTCTCACGCACATGCCTGCCTCGCTGCATGCGTATCTCTCAGTCTCTCGCACGCTAGGAGCTGCGCAACCCCTTGACATCACCTGCGGGAGATATATTCCCACCAGATTATAACTCGAGACGGTTCTGAACAGAACACAAATTCCAGACACAGTTCAGCTGCTAGTTGTATTCCCATCTCGTGAACCCGTGCACATGGTGAAGCGAGAGGGCAGGTGCCTCCGGAACCCTTGTCGTTCGAGACCTTGCACGAGGGATCAACATTTAGGTTTTTGGGGAGCGTCTACGCGACTGCCGAACGCCGCCGTCGTCCGTTGTCGTCATCGTCGTCGCCGTCCGTTGTCTTCTTCCCGAAGGAGACGCTCCCGCTGCTGTCGACATCGTCTTCTTCCTGAAGGTTGATGCTGCCATCGCGTTGTCTTATTCCTGGTGACGCCGCCATCTTCTTCCTGGTGACGCCGCTGTCATCTTCCTCCCAGTGATCGTCGTCGTCTGCTTCCCGGTGGAGAGTACACCTTCTTCCTCTACGTCATGGTCACGAAGGTTGAACAAGGTTCTGGAACCTCGGACGCTGCGCGAATGGACGGGTATGTTTATTTCATCTCGTCTCTGTTTTTCATCCTTCAAATTATGTTTGTTTCATTAGTTCATCCATGCAGTTTCATCAGTTGTAGCGAATCTGTTTCAATGCTCTGTTGTGTCGTTACGTAATCTGTCTGCTCTCTGTTCCTGCTAGTTTCGTGCTCTGCATATCTGTTTCAGAGTTACTGTTATGTTGTTTCATATGTTGTTGTGTATACCTTTGTTTCGTCGTTTCATATGCAGTCCAGTGCTAGTTGTTGTTATGATATATATTCCATGCTTTTATGTTTTGTTATATATATCATGTTCACATGCTTTTGACATCCACATATTTCATGTTGCTATGAATATGTTTGATGTCATGATCTCAATTATGCTTAATCTTTTATATGTCATCATCATTATGTTAATTTACGGAATTAAAATAACATGGAAATTGCCTAATATTCTAACAATCCAAAAACTTAAGTTTAGGCATTTTTCTTTCATAGGTTTTGCTTCTGTGTTAAAGCCTGATCTGTTTGATGGTAAAAACTTCTTGATATGGAAAGCTAAGATGGAATTGTGGCTAACTGCAATGTCATGTTTTTATGCCGCTGAGGGCAAGCTTTCTACCTTCCTCCTGCGGATGAGGCTTGGTTTAAGGCTGATGATGACAACCTCTTTCGAGACGCAGTGATTAGCGCACTTGATGTAAAATTCCAGAAAAGCTACATCATACTTCCTACAGGGAAAGAGCTATGTGATGCACTTGTTGGAAAGTTTGGAGTGACTGATGGTGGTAGCGAGTTGTACCTCATGGAGCAGTTGAGAACCGATCGGTAGTGGAACAGGCTCATGAGTTTCAGGCACTAGCTAAGGAACCTGAACTGTTTCCTTGTACTTTACCTGACAAGTTTGTGGCTGGCGGTATAATCGTCAAGTTACCACCTTCTTGGAAGGACTTTGGCACCTCTCTCAACATAAGAGACAAGAGTTCAATGTGGAAGAGCTCATTGGTACTCTTGATGTTGAGGAGAGGGCAAGAGCTAAGGACAATGGAAAGAGTGCTGAGAACTCGACTGCAAATGTGGTGCAGAAGAGAAACTCAGGATTCTGCAAGTTCAATAAAAAGAAGAAAATCCAGAACAAGCAAGAGAATAACTCAAAGCCTGTTCAAACAACACAATTTAAAAAGAAGAACAACAACACGAACAAGAGAAATGGAGTTTGCTATGTGTGTGGTAGTGAACAACACTGGGCAAGTGAGTGCCCAGATCACAACTTCAACCAAGAAAAGAAAACAACAAATGTTGTTACCGCTGATACTGGAGGAGAAACACCTGGGTATGGTAATTCCTTACCATTTGTTCTCTTAGTATGTAATTCACCAGAGTAGTGGATGGACAGTGGTGCAAATATACATGTGTGTGTTGATGTTTCTTTGTTCTCCACTTACGAGGTTGGGAGGTCTGGCGCCTTGTTGATGGGAAATGGGTCGCGTGCTCATGTTCTTGGAGTTGGTACGGTCATTCTGAAGTTTACTTCGGGAAAGACGGTGCCATTAAAGAGCGTGCAACATGTGTCATCCATCAAGAAGAATCTTGTTAGTGCTTCTATGCTATGTCGAGATGGCTACAAAGTTGTACTTGAGTCGAATAAATGTGTTGTGTCGAGACATGGTTCTTTTGTGGGTAAAGGATATGATTGCGGAGATCTGTTCCTCTTATCACTGCATGATGTGTGTAGTAAGATGGTGAATTCTGTTGATATTTCTGATGAGTCAGATTTATGGCATTCACGCTTCTGTCATGCAAGTTTTAGTTGTCTTATGCGGTTAGCAAATTTGAATTTAATTCCTAAATTTAACTTAGTCAAAAAGTCTAAGTGTCATGTTTGTGTGGAATCAAAACAACCCCGCAGGCCCCACAAGGCTGTTGAGGCGAGGAATTTGGCACCTCTAGAACTTGTTCATTCTGATCTGTGTGAGATGAATGCAATTTTGACTAAAGGCGGTAAAAGATACTTTCTCACTTTTATAGATGACTCTTCGAGATTTTTCTATGTGTATCTATTAAAAACAAAAGATGAAACATTCAATTATTTTAAGGCCTATAAAGCTGAAGTTGAAAACCAACTTGAAAGGAAAATAAAACGGTTAAGGTCTGATCGAGGTGGAGAATATTTCTCTAATGTGTTCGATAAGTTTTGCGTGGAGCATGACATTGTTCATGAGAGGACACCGCCTTTCTTACCACAATCCAATGGGATTGCCGAACGGAAAAACCACACTCTAACAAACTTGGTGAATGCCATGTTGAGTATAGCGGGATTATCCAAGGAATGGTGGGGTGAGGCGATATTGACAGCGTATCATATCCTGAATAGAGTTCCAACAAAGAACAAAGAGATCACACCATTCGAGGAATAGGAAAAGAGGAGATTAAATCTCTCATATTTACGCACTTGGGGATGCTTGGCAAAAGTGAATGTGCCAATCAACAAGAAGCGTAAACTTGGGCCTAAAACTGTTGACTGTGTACTTCTTAGTTATTCCTTTCACAACACTGGATATAGGTTCTTAATTATAAAATCTGATGTGCCTGATATGTATGTTGATACTATCATGGAATCAAGGGACACTACATTTTTTGAGAATGAGTTTCCTATGAAAAATACACATAGTGAAATAAGTCATGAGACTATAATTTCCCATGAGCAAGAACTGCCTATTTCTATAGATCATGCTGATGATTCTCATGTGCACATCCCTGAGGAGGATGACACTATAGTCACTCGAAAGAGCAAGAGACCGAGGGTTGTAAAATCCTTTGGTAATGACTTTATAGTGTACCTTGTGGAAAACAATCCAACCACCATTAGAGAGACATTCCTCTCCTGATGCTAACTTATGGAAGGAAGCAGTAAGGAGTGAGATGGATTCTATTATGTCTAATGGAACATGGGAGTTCGTTGACCGTCCATATGGTTGTCAACCTATAGGTTGCAAATGGATATTCAAGAAAAAACTTAGGCCCGATGGTACTATTGAGAGGTACAATGCAAGGCTTGTGGCCAAAGGATATACCTAGAAAGAGGGTGAAGATTTCTTTGACACCTATTCACTAGTTGCTTGATTGACTACTATTCACACTTTGATTGTTGTGGCAGCCTCATATGGTCTTATCATTCATCAGATGGATGTAAAGACAACTTTTCTAAATGGAGAGTTAGATGAGGAGATCTATATGGATCAGCCAGAGGGCTTCATTGCAGATGGTCAAGAGAACAAGGTGTGCACACCTAAGCAATGGCATGAAAAGTTTGATAATACTCTCACAACTGTTGGTTTTGCAGTGAATGAGTCTGACACGTGTGTGTATTATCAGTATGGTGGGGGTGAGGCTGTTATTCTGTGCCTCTATGTTGATGACATCTTCATCTTCAGATCTAATCTCAATGTGATTGAGGAAGTAAAGGCTCTTTTGTCGAACAATTTCGAAATGAAAGATCTGGGATAAGCTGATGTGATTCTAAACATTAAGCTTATCAGAGAAGGTGATGGTGGGGTAACTCTGTTACAATCCCATTATGTGGAAAATGTGTTAAGTCGCTTTGGGTTTAGTGACTGTACATGTGACCCTGCTCCCACACCTTATGACCCTAGTGTGCTATTGAGGAAAAATCGAAGAATAGCAAGAGATCAATTAACATACTCCCAAATCATTGGTTCTCTCATGTACCTTGCTAGTGCAACAAGGCCTGACATATCACATGCTGTGAGCAAGCTGAGTCGGTTTGTGTCAAAGTCGGGAGATGATCATTTGCATGCTCTTGAGAGAGTTTTGCGCTATCTGAAAGGTACTATGACATATGGTATTCATTATACTGGGAACCCCAAAGTGCTAGAAGGCTATTGTGATGCCAACTGGATCTCTAATGCTGATGAGCTTTATGCCACGAGCAAATATGTGTTCTTGCGTGGAGGTGGTGATGTTTCCTAGAAGTCTTGCAAGCAGACTATCTTAACGAAGTCTACAGTGGAAGCAGAACTCACAGCATTAGACACTACTGGGGCTGAGGCCGAGTGGCTACGTGATTTCCTATTGGATTTACCGATGGTTGAAAAACCAATTCCGGCTATTTCCATGAACTGTGACAACCGGACTGTGATTACAAAGGTTAACAGTTCCAGGAATAATAACAAGAAGTCTACAAGGCATGTTAAAAGAAGATTAAAATATGTCAGAAAGTTGAAAACCTCCGGAGTTATAACAGTGGACTATGTCCATACGTCGAATAATCTGGCAGATCAATTCACCAAGGGACTATCACGCAATGTGATAGAGGGTGCATCGATTGAAATGGGTATGAGACCCATATGAAATCTACTATGGTGGTAACCTACTCTATGTGAAGTAGAGTGGTGAAACAAGCCAGCAGTAGATGAGAGAAAAGATCCCTTTCTTGACTCATTTCTGATGCACATCTTTCTTATATGTAAGGCAGGATGATATTTACCTTAATGTATTCCAAATGTGAGACGTTGTCCTACAGAACATCTATATTGAGGAGTACACCTATATGAGTCAGACTACTGGTCATAGTCTATGGAATTTGGGTAATTCCTAAATACTCATGAAAGACACTGAAGTGTGACTTATATACTTTAAAACAACGAGGATGCTTTTGCAGCCTAGTATCAGCAAAGGACTTGAGTGAATCTTATATTGCACAAAACTATCAATTCAAGGCATAGTCCATTGTTCAGCTGTGATTGAGTGAAACTCTTGTTCTAGGTGGATGTTCAACTTAACAGTCTCCATCGAAAAACTGGTATATCAAAGAATTGTGATTCTGGAATTACACGGTTATAAACCCTAGAGCTTGGTGAGGATTGTTGGATTTATTTATGGGTCAGACCCATTTATTTATTCAATAAATCAATAAGATCTATGGGTATGTAATTGTATATATTTTATTTGTACCGGATTGGAAGTCCAAAGGGTGAGGCGTGACGTGGCAGGCGAGCGTGACATGGTAATTAATATTTTAATAGCTACTAATAGGAGGGAGTTACGAGAGTTTCATCCTTCAATTAATTGAGGGAGTTTCCTCTAGTAACTTGCATGCATGCATGCAGCTCTCCCTATCCCTCTCATGCACATGCCTGCCTCCTTGCATGCGTATCTCTCAGTCTCCCGCATGCTAGGAGTTGTGCAACCCCTTGGCATTCCCTGTGGGAGATATATTCCCACCCGGTTACAACTCGACGGTTTCGAACAGAACATAAATTCCAGACACAGTTCAGCTGCTAGTTGTATTCTCATCTCGTGAACCCGCGCGCACGGTGAAGCGAGAGGGCAGGTGCCTCTGGAGCCCTTGCCGTTCGAGACCTTGCACGAGGGATCGGTAGTTAGGTTTTTGGGGAGCGTCTACGCGACTGCCCAACGTCGCCGTCATTCATTGTCTTCATCGCCGTCGTCGTCCGTTGTCTTCTTCCCAGAGGAAACGCTCCCGCTGCCGTCGACATCGTCTTCTTCTTGGAGGTTGCTGCCGCCGTCACGTCGTCTTCTTCCCAGTGACGCCGCCATCTTCTTCCCGGTGACGCCGCTGTCATCTTCCTCCGGTGACTGTCGTCGTCGTCGTCTTCCCGGTGGAGAGTACGCCTTCTTCCTCTATGTCATGGTCACGGAGGTTGAACATGGTTCTGGAACCTGGGACGTTGTGCGGATGAGCGGGTATGTTTATTTCATCTCGTCTCTGTTTTTCATCGTGCATATTATGTTTGTTTCATTAGTTCATCCATGAAGTTTCATCAGTTGTAGCGAATCTGTTTCACATGCTCTGTTGTGTCGTTACGTAATCTGTCTGCTCTATGTTCCTGCTAGTTTCGTGCTCTGCATATATGTTTCAAAGCCTGTTCGATAGATATATAGAGAAGCACACATGGACCAACAGATAGATTCCCAAACAGTGGTCTTCAGAGCATGATCAGTTTAGTCTAATGCAACAAGCACTTGTGATATCATGTGGACTTTGAGGTTTGTGAATAACATACGTGACGACGTGCTCGAAACTTTTTCAAATTTTTACCACAACATACGCACATGAGATCATGACACGTGCTCAAGTTTCGTGATTTTCAGAATTTATTTGCATTTAATATAATTAAAAAACTACAAACACCGAAGTTGGCGACGGTGTCCCGTGAGCACGTTGATCGAACTATCGAGATAGGCCATGGATTTAGCCATCATTTACACTAACAAACAAGTCTACCATTTTTAGAACGAAAGAAACCTATTATTTCATGCACCTGCAGTTCAAACGAAGGTTCAACAGGAAAATTGAAAAAACAAAATAAACTAAGGAAAAATACCAAAAAGCAATGAAAGGCTTTCAAATTTGAACATGTTGTTTATAATAGTTCAGTAAACACACACAAAAAATTGGGAGCCAAAAAACAAAAACATCAATTAAGTTGCTGAGTGCCCGCGTTCTGGCACTCGGCAACTAAGCGGCCCAAATAAAAAATAAGGGGAACCGGCCCAACAGGTCGGTTCCCACTCTCACTCCCAGCCACTCTCTGCCCGAGCCGCCGCACCCGCCGCTGCCCCGCCGCCGCGCCGACGCCCGTGCCGCCTGTACCTGCCTCTCCCCGGGCCCACGCCACCCCGGGCCACGCGCCCCATCCGCCCTGCCCCCACCCCCCACGCCCAGCAGGCACCCCCGCCCCAACCCCCTCGCTCAGCAGCCCCCGCCCGCACCCACCCCCACCCCCACCCCTCTGCCCCGACCACCACCACCCCCAGCCACACCCCACCTAGCAGCAGAGAAGAGAGGAGGAAGGGAGAAGAAGGAGGAGGGGAGAAGAAGGAGGAGGAGGACAAATTTTAGGGGAGGAGAAGAGAGGATGAGGAGGAGGAGAAGGAGAAAAGGAAGTGAAGGACTCGCCGGCCATTTTCGTTGATCCGTGCTTTTGTCGTCCTCGTCGCAAAGGTATATGCCCTCTAATAGTAGTAGTAGTAGTAGTAGTAGTAGTAGTAGTAGTAGTAGTAGTAGTAGTAATAGTAGTAGTAGTAGTAGTAGTAGTAGTAGTAGTAATAGTTAGTAGTTAGTAGTAGTAGTAGTAGTTAGTAGTAGTTAGAAGGAAGGAGGAGGAGAGTAGTAGTAGTTAGTAGCAGTTAGTAAGTACTAGTTACTAACTATGTATGTGGTTGTTGGCCTTCGTGCCACTATTTTGTGCATATGTGGATGTTGGCCTTCGTGCCTATGTTTTTTGCAGGTTTGGTAACCTCCCCGTGTAGGGGAGGTGCTGTCGAATTTTTCTATTGACATTGACTAATTATTTTTCTTGCAGGAGGACCCATGGGAGGGACTCGGGGGCGTTGTTGTGGGCGTTGCTGGTCTGCCTGCACCGCGTCGCCTCGCCACTGCACCGCCTCGCCATTGCCTTGCTATCCTTTCTTCACCGACACCTTAGGTATAGCCCCCTCCTCCTTTTCATGCATGTTTTATATGATCACGTAACCAAGTTAGGCGTCTCCCATTCGAAAGAGATACGGTTGGAGGTATGTAAAATCTTTGCATATATGTGACTGTATCTGTTTCGGATTGTCCACGTATTTTGGACAGCCCGTTGATGCGTAGATGATGTTAGTTTCCATGGTTCCCTCTGGTCTAAGATAGACTTTCAGCATCACCTCTCTGTTGTTCTCCGGATGCGCACTCTCCCTTTCGGGACGTGTATCGGGAGAACAGCAGGGAGGTGTTGCCGAAATTCTGTCTCGGATCGGAGCTGAGCATGGAAACTAACATCATCTACGCATCCGCGGGTGGGATTAGGACCTATCCTCACCTATTAGACAGTAGGCACGCTGTGCAGATGCATTTGCTGGTTATATTGCTCGCTTACATATGTATATGCTAGAGGATGGAGAACCGTGATTGGATGTACATGGGCTACCCCAGTATGACCCCAGAGTGGATGAATAAGACTAATGCTTTCGTGGAGCATGCATTTGGCGAGGCTTCTCATGGGTCCATTTGAATGTCGTGTCCCTACGTCAAATGTGAGAACGTTGTAAGAAAGACAAAGGTGGCTGTGGGGAAAGATCTTATCTTGTATGGATTCACGCAAAACTATACTGGCTGGATCCACCATGGTGAAGCCAATCGTATTAGAGAGGAGGTGGTGAGACCACGTTTGGAGGCTTTTGATGGAGATGTCGGGGTCGCAGACTGGATGGATGACTTTTAGGAGGCACGATTCGGTGAAGGATTTGAGGATGAGCCAGAGGAATCCGCAAAGGCGTACTACGAGATGTTGTCTTCGACACAAAAACCCCTTCACGAACAGACACGGGTTTCGCAACTGGATGCCATGGGACGCCTGATGACGTTCAAGTCGCAGTGTAGCATGAGTTGAGACAACTTCGATGCTATGTTGGCAGTTGTTGGATCTCTGCTTCCGGACTGTCATGTTCTGCCGAAGAACTTGTACGAGTCACAGAAACTTCTTCGTGCACTTAAGATGCCGTATGAGCAAATCCATGCTTATCCTAAGGGGTGCGTCCTATTTAGGAAACTGCACGAGAAAGCAACAGACTGTCCAAAGTGCAACTCCTCTAGGTATCTAGTCGACCCTAGTGATGGCAATAAGTCACAACTTGGTATCCCCGTGAAGGTCCTACGATACCTTCCTTTCTTACCGAGGATCCAACAGTTGTTCATGATAGAGGAGTCCACGAAACAGATGACATGGCACAAACATGGCAAAAGATACAACCCGGACAAGATGGTACACCCATCGGATGGCGATGCATGGAAACATTTCGATGACATGCATCATGGTAAAGCTGAGGAGGCTCGAAATGTACGTGTCGCGCTTGCAACAGATGGGTTCAATCCCTATGGAATGATGTCGACCTCGTATACTTGTTGGCCTGTGTTCGTGATCCCCCTCAATCTCCCCCCCCCCGGCATCTCGTTTCAACCCAAGAATGTATTCATGTCGCTGATAATTCCTGGACACCCGGGGAACAAGATGGGTGTGTTTATGGAGCCTCTCATTGATGAATTGATGTTTGCTTGGGGAAAAGGAGTGCTGACATACGACCGAGCTACAAAGAAGAACTTCACGATGCATGTGTGGTACCAGTACTCCCGCATCACTTCCTGGCGTATGGCATATTCTGCGCATGGTGTGTTCACAGGAAGTTCCCATGCCCATTATGCAAGATAGCTATATAGTTCTATCATCTAAAGAAGGGTGGCAAGTTTTCTTCATTTTACCTACATCGTCAATTCGTCCCTCTTGACCATCCATTCAGACGAGATGTCAAGAACTTCAGGAAAGGGGTTCAAGTCACCGACCCTCCACCTCACATGATGACCGGTGCCGAGGTCTGTGCTGAGATAGAGGCTCTCAAAGATGATAAAGATACATGTGGTTTTATTGTATATGGTTTGGAACATCGGTGGACTCATAAATCGGGCTTGACTAGGCTCCCTTATTTCGATGACATTCTTCTTCCACACAACATTGATGTAATGCACACAGAAAAGAATATCGCGGAGTCGCTTTTTGCAACACTCATGGACACAGAGAAGTCAAAGGATAACGTGAAGGCTAGATTGGACCTGGAAACGATTTGTGATAGGCCAAAGCAAGTGATGAAGCCTCTTGGGCCCGGTAAGAAATGGAGAAGGACTCCGGTCGATTTCGTCTTGAAAAGGGACCAACAGAAGGAGGTCTTGATGTGGATGTAGACGTTGATGTTCCCGGACGGGTATGCGGCGAATTTGAGTCGGGGAGTGAACTTGTCCACTATGCGGGTCTTAGGGATGAAGAGTCATGACTACCACATATGGATTGAGCGGCTCCTTCCTGCGATGACCCGGGGATACGTGCCCGAGCATGTGTGGCGCGTGCTGGCAGAGTTGAGCTATTTCTTCCGCCAGCTTTGTGCCAAGGAGTTGTCTTGGGACGTCATTGCTGACTTGGAGGAAGTGGCACCTGTGTTGCTCTGCAAGCTGGAGAAGATCTTCCCACCTGGCTACTTTGTGGCGATGCAACATATGATTTTGCACCTACCTTACGAGGCACGAATGTGGGGGTCCGTGCAGGCCCGTTGGTGCTATATGATCGAGAGATGTCTAAAGATTCTTCAAAAAAGTGTAGAAATAAAGCCAAACCGAGGCTTCCGTGGCAGAGGCATTCATTCTGGAGGAGGTCTCAAACTTCACAATAACATACTATAAGGATAACCTTCCCAGTGTGCACAATCCCCCACCTCGTTACAACGCGGATGAGAGTTCATCGAACCTCAGCCTTTTCAAAGGGCAACTCGGCAAGGCAAGCGCACCGGGCACCAAGACCTTAAGGAATGATGAGTGGCGCATTATCATGCATTACGTGTTGTTGAACCTTGACGAAGTGAAGCCTTATGTGTAGTAAGTTCTCAATGAGCTTGTTACATACGTCATCACTATCCTCCATGTATCCAACTTCCTTGTCTCTTGTTTTTTCAGGGAATTTCTAAATATATACTGGAGAGGGAGTAGTGCTCCTTCCCCTCAAGAAGAAGATAATCTTATCAAACATGGCAAACCCGATTTCATTTCCTGGTTCGATACGAAGGTACCTGGTTGAATCTTTGACATCTCACTTTGCTCCTAAGAGCGACTAATGTAACTATCTATCTGGCCTCACCTTGCAGGCTCGCAAAGATAGGGACATGAATGTTGAGTTGAAAGGGCTCGCGAAAGGGTTCGCCTATAAGGTCAAGACATTCAACGTTTATGATGTGAATGGCTATCGATTTCACACAAGAAACTATGAGGAGAGTCGGCCCAATCGGAAAACCACAAATACCGGAGTTTGTACGCCCGACACCGATGAGCGCGACTACTACGGCATAGTAGAAGCCATATACGAGCTCTGCTTTGAGTGTCGTAGAGGTCCTAATCTAGTCATATTCAAAGTCCATTGGGTTGATCCTAATGTCACGAGAACATCTCCTGAGATTGGACAAGTCAAAATTTGACAAGATTCTATCTATCAAGGAGAGGATGTCTATATTGTGGCTCAACATGCCACACAAGTCTATTACCTCCTATGGTCGTGCCAAAAAACCCCAATCTTATGGGTTGGTACATTGTGCAGTTGGTATCGCCGCACGGTAAATTGTCTGTCCCAAACGATGAGGATTACCACTTTGACCCAAACGCAGAGGAGTTCTATCAATCAGAGGGGCTAGAAGGGAGGTTTGACATAGACATGTTTGGCCTGATGGGCATGGAAGTTGACAATGACATTGATCGAGACGATGGAGATGAGGACGAGGGAGAAGAGGTGCAAGATGTGGAAGACTTAGAAATGCTTGAGCGGTTAAACTTAGGCGTTGGCAATGATGACAACGATGGAGATGAGGTGCAATATGATAGTGATGACGAGACCTATGATCCTGCAGCTACCGATCATGAAGAATATTTCTAATTAATGTAATACTATATTATTATTATTATTGCAATTATGTTTGGTTCATTTTGCATCTCTTTATAAGTATTTGTAATTAATTTTGCTAATTGGTTTACTCTTTGAAATTGTAGGCACTCGACAAAATGCCTAGCGGAAGGGCTACACGTCGTTCACTCAACGACCTCTACGCGACGCCACCCGCTTCTGCCGCCGAGGCCGCGGCGCCCGCAGTGGAGACCTCGCGGCCGACCCCGCGACCGGGGAGGCCGCGGCAGAGGGAGTGCGAGGCTGACTGTGGAGTCGGCTCCCACACCAGCCATGGACGAGGACCACCAGGCCATGGACGAGGACCACCAGGCGGTCGGGCTCCACACAGGCGGCGGTGACGCCCCACAACAGGAGGTAGGAGAGGGCTCTACCTCCTCGTCGACAGTCTGGTTGCGTGGGCCCGCGAGGCTCCCTCAGCGCCCGATCCTACCTCCCCACCGCCCGGTGATTCGACCCTTGGGCGACGAGTAAGTATTATTTCAGTACTATTTCATATGAAGTATTGAAAATCGAACTACAGACTAACATATTTTGTTAATGACTCTTGCAGCAACTGGGTCATTGTGTCCGGACAGAAGGGCCGTCACATCAATAGCATCCTTGGCCTTCTGATTCGACAGCACTACCTTGGACTGGTCGAGTTCAACGGGGTGACGCAGCCGCCCTGGTCATGGGCCCCCTTCTACGCCGCTAAGGACAGCGACCACGGATCCGTTGCGGGGCGGATCAAGGCCGAGTTCTGGGTGAGTCTTCATCGCACTAAATTTGTCAAACCAAACGCATTCATTGGTCGTTCTTAATATAATGAAACGATACATGATGTTTTTATGCATGACTTCTTCACGTGAGAGCCAGGGCACGGGGAAAAGGCGATGCAAGTGCAGGACAAGGTCTGCAAGGCTCGACTCGGACACCTCTACCATGAGACGCGGCTCCAGTGCATTATCAACCACCGCGCCGACGTCTTTGGCGAGAAAGTGTCGAAGAGCGAGGCTAGGGGCATGACGCTTACCAGGGAGGAGTACGAGTTGGTAAGTATGAAACATCAATACTACCAACCTACAATTGGTATATTCTGACGTAACAATAACTTGATGACATGCAACTATGTCCTGATTGGTTCGTCAGGCACCCCCTCTGCTGGGCCGCTATTGTGGACAGGTGGCTCTCGCTCGAGTGGGCTGAGAAGAGTGCGATCCATCGTGACTACTGCCTGCAGATGACTGGGACCGCACACCACCGAGGCAACCAGAGCCTCTCCCAGTACGCTTTGAACTGGGTAATTTTCTTTGTGTTTTCATCTTTATTTTTTTATTACAACTATCAATTCTCATTACTTCTAATCATCTTTATGTTTTCCTCGCAGTCCGGGTCGCACCAAGGCCAGGAGTGCAACGAATTCATGGCGTACGGCCTGGCACACAAGGGCAAGGCCACGGACCCCGGCAACACCTACAACCCAGCGCACCCGCCCGAGGTGTACACCAACCCCAACGCCCACAACAAGGTTACCGAGTACGTCTCAGCGGCTCGACTCCAGCATGGGGAGGCCTTCGATCCGGCCACCGAGCCCCTGGACGCAGAGATCGTGATGAGGATAGGAGGAGGGAAGCAGCACGGCTGCTACAGGATGGCGAACAACGCGCTCAACTCCGCCTCTGTTCCCAACCTTGCGGACCTTCGGGCAAGGAGCACGAGCTCGTCCCTCCCCATACGCCCTCGGCAGCTGAGCTCACAGCAGCAGGTCTCGGATCTTACGGTTAGTACTCGTTCATTGCTTTTACGCATCTACCTTGCATTTGCATTGTTTAAACATTATGGGTGGTCTGTTGCAGGCCAACGTGCGGAGGTTGGAGGCGGCACTGCATGCGACTCGGTTGGAGAGGGAGGCACATGAGAGGGAGAGGCAGTTGGAGAGGGAGGCTATACAAGCCCAGAGGGCGGCTGAGGAGGAGAGGCTGCAAGACATGTTCAGCTTCATGGCCAGCCTTAGTGCAATTCCAGGTGTGGTTGTGCCAGAGTCGCTTCTCCGCCCAGTTGTGCCTGTGGCTCCTCCTCCTCCACAGCCTATTATTTTCGGGACACCGGTAAGTATGTCTAGTGGTTTATTCCTAACACTTGTGCTAATTTCCTGCAGATACTCATTAATTGACTTCTTCTTTGTGCAGCAAGTGTCTGTGAGTTCGAACCCGACGGTTCAAGGCGGTGGTCCCTCTCCACAGCAGGGGTGGCCAACTGACACTCCTCCACAAGTCGGGTTGCCAGATGGCTCTTCTTCACGGTCCGGCTGGTCAGGATGGCAGTAGGTACTTGTCCTTTGTTTATTTTCATGTCCCTCAGACTTGTATTAGACTTAGACTTGTGTCATTCGTAGCTATGTGATGGATTATGGACTCTATGTGATGGATCTATGGACTCTATATGTGTATGTGATGTATTATGGACTTATGGACGTTTGTGATGGATGTTTGTGATGTTATATGCGTATGATGGATTGTGAATGATGGATGTGAGGATATGTATGTGATTTGAATGGTGGATGCGATATATGTGTGATTTGAATGGTGGATGTGATGTATATGTGATTTGAATGGTGAATGTGATATATATCTGTCTATTTTTGTCTCTTTTTTGTTGGAAATCAAAAAAACAAAAAAAAATAGCAATTATTTTTTTACACTCAGCAACTAAATTAGTTGCCGAGTGCAATTGCCATTGCACTCGGCAACTCTGGGAAACAGAGAGCCTAAAAATGTCAGTTTCCCAGAGTTGCCGAGTGCAATGGCAATTGCACTCGGCAACTAATTATTAATAAAAAAATAAAAAAAAATTAGTTGCCGAGTGCCCTAGGATTGGTACTCGGCAACTAAATTTTGGCAGAAAAAATTAAAAAAATTAGTTGCCGAGTGCCAGCTAGCCGGCATTCGGAAACTAAATAATTAGTTGCCGTGTGCCAGATTTCGGGCACTCGGCAACTAGTCCGTCAAGGTTGACGGACCAATTTTAGTTATCGAGTGCTGGATCCGGCACTCGGCAACTAAAATAACACTCCGCAATTTAGTTGTCGAGTGCCCAAAATCTGGCACTCGACAACTAAATTAGTTGCCGACTCGGCTTCTGCCGAGTGCTAGTGCAAAAGGCTAATTGCTGAGTGCTTCCAGCACTCGGCAACTGCTCGGTTTTCTGTAGTGACATCACTAGACAAATAATTAGGGCATGTTTGGGACTACTCTGCTCTCGTTTTTCTAGCTCCGCTCCATGAACTCCGTCATGGAGCAACTCCACCATGGAGTTCGTGGAATACACTACTACAGAACCTGCAATCAGTGCCGGTTCAAAACCCCCCTTCAGTGGCGGTTTTTGAACCGGCACAGGCAATTCGACAGTGATGAGGCCAAGCCATCACTGCCGGTTATGCCAAACCGGAAGTGATGGCTCAAGCATCAGTGCCGGTTTGTTCCACCAACCGATAGCGATGCTTGAGTCATCACTGTCGGTTTTAATTAAACTGACAGTGATATTATTTTTTAAATTTGCATTTTATTATTTGTTTTATTTTCATTTGGGGTTTAGGGTAGAGGTGGTGGGGTGGGAGATCGTGGAGGTGTTTGCTATCGAACCATTTGATATCGATGTGAATTGAAGGTGGTTGTGGACTAGTGATAATACAAACCCATCACACATTTATAATAATTATTACAAAACATCCAAACAAAACTTAAAGTATCGAATTAAATGTCGCATTACAATAGCCTTTCGAGGTGGTCTTTTCCATAGATCTTCTTGAAGTCCTTACTCTGCACAATGGACATATATCCTTTTCTATACACTCTCTCATCCAGAATAAGAGCTGTTATCTCCTCTTGAAATCCTCTTATCTCAAAATCTACCAACCTGTTGTGGCCCTGATCTTTGTGTTGTAAATTGATACAAGATGATATTGAGATGCACACACGTAAGACAAAACAATAGAGTTAAAATGCGACGCGTACGTACCAAGCCATCTCCTATTCCTAGTTTTGCGTCAAAGTAGGCAAGCATTGCCCACATCACATAGAACCCGCACTCGTTGTTCCCCATTGGTTGATCTAGGTGCTTGACCTTCTTCATATACTCCATTTTGAATGGGGCTCTCCATTTCTTTTGCAGCTTAGGCTCCACATTTCTCCAAGTAACGCCTTCATTCTATGTGACAATGTAAATGAAGTGTGAAGGCTGAGGACATTAATTACAATATCATATGTGATTGAAAAGTGTGGTGATATTGGGTTCACTTACATATTTAGCACTTTGACTAGGGGTTCGATAAGTTCAAGTGGCTTTTTTTTAGTCCCACACCTCGATAGTTGAATTTTTAAGACTTATATCTACGAGGACGTAATGGTTGCTGCAATCACAAAGCTCATGTTATTGAATGATATATCAAGAAAAAACACTTAAGTAAGGGTCGAGAACACATACTCGCAATTGTAGGTTAGCAGTGCGTTTGTTTTGCCAACTGAGAACATTCTTTCAAACTCTATCTTCAAACTTGCTGAGACATACAGATCTTGGAGACCGGCTTTGCATGTTGTCTCATTTACCAAGATGGGGTCCAAGAAGTCAAAAATGCTATTTCGTTTTTGGAGAAAATTTTTTGCAATAGACCTACAAAATAAACATGCATGACTATATTCAAATGCAGATCACGTAGTTTATTATAACATTGTTAGGGTATGGTACTTACAGAGTCCATAACATCATAATCTGCACATCCAGCGAGCGTCGTTGAAAGAGTTGAAAGAGGTCTTCATAATGAATAGTATGCACAACTTCTTCAGGATGATTAAAATGTAAACAGGAAGGGATGCATACTTCAAAGGTTGCTATCTTGTTTTCGCTGCTATTACTGTCTATGATGTAATAATCATGCAACTGTCGCATGTTTGTTGGCAATTTTCTATACTCTTCTTCCCTGGCAACCATAGGCTTGCCTAGTTCAAACTTGTATACAACTTTGGCGTTTTCAAATTTGGTTTTTCCAAAATAGAGATTCTCGGCATCCTTCATGCTTATGTTCAGGTCCGCGGCCAAGGTTTGTATCTCAAGCTGCAGTAAGGTGTGTATTTCTCTAGATCTTTCTTGATTACCCGGATTTTTGCTTTGCCTTTCAAATTCGCTCTGTTTCTCAGGTATATAAGCCAATCGTGCATACAAGGCAAGTTTGGTGGCCTTTTCTACAATCTGAGCTCGTAGAATTTCGTCCTTAGTCGGTGCTAGCTTCTGCCTTTTACTAGTCATCTTGGGATCTTTGCCAACCGAAGCTGATGACCTCCTCTGTTGCGAAGTCAAACCTGATCTAGAGCTAGGCCATCGAGATCCCAGTCCTGAGGACTTTGAAGCTGGTGGAGGAGGAGGAGGAGTCTTCTCCTTTGGCACTAGAGGAGGTGTCGGTGGATCTTAAAGAGGAGAGAAACCTCTTCACGGAGGGGACCAAGATGATTCACTGTCATCCTCATCTTCCGAAGATTGCTGCTCGTCTAGTTTGATGAAGCGTTTGCGCCAGACGACATGAGTGCCTAAGTTGTGAACTAGACGCGGTCTTTCTTCCTCCACTGGGAAATCAATATGTGTCTTATTGTACTTCTTGTCCAAGATCTTATCAATGCTGACCCTGGCATACCCGAGTGGCACTAGCTTGCCATGAATGATGTTCTCTCCTCTAGGAAATGCTTGCCCGACCGCCACCTTGTCTTTGGTCCACTGCTGACAGATGTACAACCTGACATTCACAGGTTCTGTGATGTCATCCACCGGGTGAGGAGCATTGACCTCTTCGTCGTCAGGCATAGGGGTTGAGCCACAGTTACTGCGGCCCTTGCCGGGCACTGGGCTATTCAAAGCAGGGATTGCATGCGGCCCTTGACTCGAACACATGGATTGCATAACGCTCACCACTTGAGCAGCTATCCATGCTTCCATGCTCTGTTCTAGCTCCTCTCGCATCCTTTGGAACTCCTCTTCTCTTTGCGTTCTAGCCCTGACCCGGCTCCTATAGAAAGCAAATTCACCTTCAAATGCTTTCTCCCAAGGAATTATCCCGGCTCCTCTAGTCCGACCGGGGTGCTCCTTGGTTCCAAGTGCTTGCGTGAGCACGTCATTTTTTCTATCCGACCTGCGGGCCCCTCTATGCACTTCCTCAGTGATAGTGGAAATCTTCTGGAGGAGATCCGTGACGGGTTCAGGCTGGCGGAAAGGCCCCATCAGGATTGTATCGTGCCCCCCTTGCAAGTAGGTAGTTCACTGATCTGGGCTGCCAATCGCTTGTCTGAGGCGTAACGCCGCTCCGCTCTAGTGCTTCAACTTGGGCATCCTAAAACGGAATCTTCCTTATGTACCCACGCGATCCTAGGCGGTGAGGATTATTTGACCTAAGCGAGTTTGCTTTGTTTCTTTTGCTTGATGCCTTGGCCTCTTCGGATAGCTTGTAAGCCTTGAACTCCTCCTAGAAGTCCCTCTGTTTGCTGAATTCACCTCTCGCAAAATTCGGTTCTTTTTCCTCCTTGATGAGCTTGTGCAACTTTCCCTTGAAATTCTTGAAGGAGTGACCCATGATTTCCTTGGCCCTCTTCTTGTCTGTCGCTTCATCACAATCATTAGGGAATGTGAAATACCCTCTGAGCTTGTTCCAAACTAGTTCTTTCTCCACTTCTGGAACCCTCCATGGGTCTTGCTCACTGCCATTCCACTTCTTGTATTTGATCAGGATGAAGTCCCTTACAAGTGCCCCGATGGTACTCTTGTATGGGTCCAATGCTTTAAGTGGCTCCACCGGCTCCCCTAATTGATGTGCTAGTGTCTAGTTGTCTGAGGGAGCTTTGTTGCACCACGCTTAGTCCTTCTGGAACTCTCACCAGTACTTGGACCTTCCGGCGGAACCTGCTTCAAAATTTATAAATAAGTCCCCATCAAACTTTTCTGGCTATATCTACCATGTTTTTAGGTATGACCTAAGTTATTACCTCGTCTCCTTGTCCCTCTTCTAGGTTTAGCATATGGCTAGGGCTCCAAGGTCTTTGATCCCCTTGCTGGTTGTCATCGGATCCTTGGTCACGTTCAGCACCGCCACCACTAGTGGCTTGGTCATCGGCTACGGTCGCAGGGCGACGGGTGGTGAATCAGCGCTTAATTGTCATGTTTCTGGACAATAATTTCAATTATTGGTATTAACTCATAGGTAGCATATATACAAGCATAAGTGTAGCATAAGAAAATCCATATATACAAACATAATATGATGCCATATATACAAGCATAGGATGATGACATATATCTCTCTATCTTTCTCTCTATCTTTATATCTCTCTCTATCTATCTCTCTATCTTTGCCATGTATATATGATATGACATTTATACATCTATATCTCTTTCTCTATCTCTCAAGCATAGGATGACATTTATATCTCTTTCTCTTTCTCTATCTCTCTATATAAGTGATGCTATACATAATTTGAATCATGGTAGCCACAATATGAAATAAAGAGATGACATATATATGATTGTATCTCACTCTCTATATCTCTATCTCTATCTATCTCTCTATCAATATCACTATCTATATGGTAGCAACATATTTGAATCAAGCCTTTGACATATAAGGATGAAGGGACAACTCTTTCTCTCTCTCTATCATGATATGGTACAATATCGTTCTCTCCATTAAAAAATGAATCATGATATATATCTATACAAAACTTGAATCTTGAAATATATATGAATTAATATGGATCATGCTACCATCAATATGAATCTATCTCTAATCTCTACCTGTCTCTCTATCTCTATCTATCTTTCTCTCTCAGCTTTCTCTCTCTGCCACATTTTGTCGAACACCTTGGCTGCATGGAGGGGAGAGCTCACCGTGGAAACTCCTAGCGGGATGTAGCGCTCCTAGCAGTGTCGTGGACCACCGAGCGGCGTCGTGGAGGGAGGAGTGGTGGCGTCGAAGCAGCACTGAAGCACTGAAGCTCGCGGCGTCGTGAAGTCCAACGGCGGGCACTGGCGTGGTACGGCGTCGTCGGCAGAGACCTTCCTGCTGCGGCATCGGGATGGAGCGCGGCGAGCTCGAGCGTCGGCGGGAGGGTCCTGCTGCGGCGTCGAGCGGCGGCGGCGTTGGCACAGAGCTTCCTACTGCGGCGTCGGGCTCCTGCTGCGGCTAAGTGTGGAATGGGCGCGAGTCTGAAAATTTCAGACCGCGCCCTTTCCTTATATAGTCTGCCTCATCACTGCCTGTTCCTATTATAAACCGGCAGTGATGTCCCCTATCACTGTCGGTTTGTAATAGGAACCGGCAGTGATGAGGGCCCATCAGTGCCGGTTCTTTTGAACCGGCAGTGATGATGGCGCATCACTGTCGGTTCCTCTATAACCGGCAGTGATGTGTGTATTTTTTAAATCTGTCTTTTGCTTTAGAATTCAAATTACTCCTAATTTTTTACTAGAACTTGAAAAACTCCAAACATAGAAGTTGCATAATTTTTAATTCTCTACAACTTTTGCTGAAGTAGCATATTCAAATTATTTATAGTTTTTCAATTCCATTTTGAATTTGAATAAGGGTTTAAAATTCAATTACCCCCTTTGTAATTACTCCAAAAATTTGAATAGAAGTTGAAAATCTTCCAACATATCTTTTGCTAGTTTTTAGGAGCTCTATATTATTGCTTATACACTCAAGGTCTAATTATTTCTAGTTTTCGAATTCCATTTTGAATTTGAATAAGGGTTTAAAATTCAATTACCCCCTTTGTAATTACTCCAAAAATTTGAATACAAGTTGAAAATCTTCCAACATAGCTTTTGCTAGTTTTGAGGAGCTCTACATTAATGCTTATACACTCAAGGTCTAATTCTTTATAGTTTTTTAATTCCTTTTGACATGGCATACATCAATCGACAACGTGGTACAACTCATCAATCTACAACTTCATATGATCTCAAATTCGATGCAAATTACTAAAACAATATTTCATTAAGGATTAGATAGTTTATGATACTCTAACAATTCACGGTGGAGGCACGATGATGGCCTCATCGTGATCACTCTGGAGGTAGGCAGGTTCGTCACCCTCTTCAAGAACATGTAGGGTAACGTCCGCCCCAAAAGGAGCCATTTCTTCATAACCTTTGTAGTCTTCTTCGTCTGTCACTCCATCGACACCGACAATCTTCCTTTTGCCTTGCAATACTACATGTCGTCTTCCATTTGTATTATTATCCCTTGCATAGAAGATTTGCAAAACATCCTTTGTAAGGACAAAGGGGTCATCTCTGTATGCGGTCTTGGATAGATCAACGGTAGTGAACCCATCCTTGTCGGTGTTGATTTCATTCAACCGGACCCACAGACAATGGAAAAAAGAAACTTTCAACTGATGTCCATAGTCTAGCTCCCATATCTCATCTATGAAACCATAGTATGTTGCCACCACCGTGTCGTACTCATCGTGGGCGTCGAAACGAACACCACTATTTTGGTTGATGCTCTTTCCGTCCTGTTTTTTTGTGTAAAATGTAAAACCATTTATTTGATATCCTTGGTAGGTCATTAGCGTAGTCGAAGGTCCAGGGGCTAAGAGATCTAGCTGACATCCCGTCACCATTCCTAGCCTTCGGGGTCGAAACCAGTCACCGAATTCCTCCTTATGTTTTTTTCTCAAGCCAAGCTTGTGACCTACCGATATGCTTCCTTTGCAGTAACTGTTTGTGCTCATCAATGTATGCCATCACACCATCGGCCTGCTGGAGAACAACGAAGTGTGCTTGTCTGAAGGAGACCACTTTGTCTATTTTGATAGCTTTCTCACCTATTGTTCCTTTGCCCCCCAGTCTTCCATCATGATGAGATACTGGAACTCCGACCCGCTTGATGTCCAGATAATATGTGGAGAACTCAATAGCCTCCTCTGTTGACCATCCTTCTACCATGCTCCCTTCTAGTCTGAATTTATTCCTAACATACCGCCTAAAAACTTTCATGAGTCTCTCGAAAGGAAACATCTGGTGTAGGTACATTGGGCCAAGGGCTTTTATTTGATCCACAAGATGAACAAGTAGATGCACTGAAATGTCGAAGTAAGTCGGTGGGAAATGCATCTCAAGCCTGCATATAATCTCGGCTATCTCCTGCTTCAGGCGGTCTAGCCTGCCAACTTAAATGATCTTTTCAGAGATTGCGTTCAAGAATGAACACAACTTTATGATTGGAGCGCGGACCTTGTCAGGGAGGATACCTCGCAGGGCAACTGGGAGCAGCTGAGTCATTATGACATGACAGTCATGGGCCTTCATAGAACCATAGTTAAACTTAAGTTCTCTCATGTTAACTAGCCTTTTCGGGTTCTCACAGTAGCCACTCGGTACTTTGAGATCGTTGAAGAAAGAAATAAGCATTTCTTTTTCCTCCTTTTTCAGTGTCCATGATGCCACCGGAAGTTTCAAGTGACCATTCTCAAGAGTTACTAGGTGCAACTCCTTCCTGAGGCCCAGGTGTTGCATGTCCAAGCGTGTCGCGAGAGAATCCTTGCTTGTTCCCCCGGTGTTCATCAACGTGTTAAGTGTGTTACTGCACATGTTTTTAGTTATGTGCATTGGATCAAGACAGTGATGTACACTCAAAAGTTGCCAGTAAGGTAGTTTCCAAAACATAGATTTTTTCTTCCAGATACTATCGGTTGGCGCTGCTCTACTGCCCTGTCCCCCTTCCCAAGGACAACATTTGTGAGTTTGCTTAATTGTTGAAGTAGCTATTTCCCGTCTCGATACTTTGGAGGTCCATGTTTCTTAGTAGTCCCATTAAAATCTTTTGTATTCCTACGGTAAGGGTGATCACGACGTAGAAACCTACGGTGTCCCATGTAGACCATCTTCCTGTTTTCTGGTAGATGTGTAGCATCAGTCTCGTCCAAGCACTCGACACACCCAGTGTATCCTTTTGTCTTCTCTCCAAACAAGGAACCTCGCCCTGGTAGGTCGTGATTGTAGCGATAAGTACAGCCTTTACCGTGACATGTTATTTTTTGTACTCATCCTAGATATCCTTCACACCCGTCTCCCACATCTGTAGTAGTTCATCGATCACTGGTTCTAGAAGCACATCAATATCATTACCAGGTTGTCTTGGTCCTTGGATTAGTAATGGCATCTGGACGTATGACCGTTTTATACAAAGCCAGGGTGGAAGGTTGTATATACATAGTGTCACTGGCCAAGTGCTATGATTGGTTCTCATCTGGTCAAACGGGTTCATCCCATCCATGCTCAAAGCAAACCATAGATGCCTTACCTCTCCACCGATGTTCTTATAGAACATAGTGTTGATAGTCCTCCAGTCCGACCCATCGGCGGGGTGTCTCATCATTGAATCTTTCTTTCGCTCTTCGCCGTGCCAACGCAACAGCTTGGTTGACTTCTCATTTGCAAACAACCTATGCACTCGTGGAGCTATAGGAAAATACCACACGGACTTTACTGGCCCTCCTCTGGTCTTGCTTCCATCATTTGATGGTCCTTTCTTGTATCGGGGAGTTTTACACTTGGCACATGCATCCAAGTCTTTGTATTTCTCTCCACGGTACAATATGCAGTCGTTGAAACATGCGTGGATTTTCTCAACCTCGAGGCCAATTGGGCAAATCATTTGCTTCGCAAGGTAAGTCTTTTCTGCTAACTTGGCCTCCGGGAACAATTTATGTAGTATAACTAACAAGTTATCGAAGCCTTTATCACTCAGCCCATTCGTTGATTTGAACTCCAATAGCATGATGTTGGCTTCCAGTTTGCTTATTGGGGAGCACGGAAACAATGGTGTTTTTGCATCCTTTCTCATCATCTCCACTTTTTTCAACTGTGAAGCACCAAGGAATCTCCCATGCACATCATGTAGAAGCTGTGAAATGCTATTATTTTCCTCAGTGTCGTCAACTAATGTATTCATAAACACATCATCATTGGTAGGCATATGTTCTGTGTACTCATAAACAAGCAATAATGCATTAAGGGATACACTAGGCATGTGTACATCATCATTAACATTTTGACCAACCTCTCCATGCAAAGTCCAAATTGTGTAGTTTCTCATGAACCCCCTTGTGATCAAGTGCAACCGTATATGCTCCACGTCGCCCCATTTTCTCGTATTCTTGCAGTCTTTGCATTGACAGAATACAAGATGTGAGTCCCCAGTATTGGCTCTAGCTCGCTTGATGAAACCGTCGATGTCCGTCAAGTACCGTGGGTCTGTACGTGACAGATCGTACATCCACCCTCGAGTCATGCCTGCACTGATAAAATGGACAGAGCAGAGAAAACATAGGAACATATTAATAGGAGCATTTTTTAACAATATTCTTTTCTTTATAATTTGAATTTGGTCGCGCTATAAAAAGTGAGACAACAAAATAGGTGGATGCATGGAGTATTAAATGTGAGTATTAAATGCATGCATGGAGTAATAAATGTAAGTATTAAATGCATGTATGCATGCATGAAGTATTAAATGTAAGTAATAAATATCGAATCTATTCCACATCCCATCAAATCTTTCATACATGCGTGGAGTATTAAATGTAAATAATAAATATAACTAATTACAATTTTAATCCATATATAATTTTCGAGACGAATATTTCGAACCTAGTTATTCAATGATTATACAATAATTATCCAATAAAAACAAAGTGCTATAATTTTTCTAAATACTTTTGGATCTAAAAGGTACAAAAAATTAACACAAATTACAACATCTCTCTTCTTGATCATGAAAACTAGCATAGCTCTAAACTATAGATTTACGCACAAAAACAATGTAAACCAACAATTCTAAAGAATTATGCTTGTTACTAACCAAGAGCAAGAAGATATGAGGATCCAAGAGTGAAGAGGAGCCAAAAATGGAGATCAAGAAATCCACCAGCCGCAACAATGGAGAGAGAGCTCCTCACGCACTGTTCTGTACTGTTGGGCAGAGGAGGGAGGGAGGAGATCGAAGCTTTATACTGTACACAACATCACTGCCGGTTCCAGCCACGAACCGGCAGTGAAACACCACATTACTGCAGGTTGGTGGCTTGAACCGGCAGTGATAGGGCCGAGAGGCATCACTGCCGGTTCAAGCCACGAACCGGCAGTGATGTGGTGTTTCACTGTCGATTCAGCCCCTGCCCCTAATAATTGAGGGTTTGTCAGAGGAAGAACCGACAGCGAAGGGGCGTCACTGTCGGTCCAAACAAAACCGGCAGTGATGGGCCGATAGTGATTGTTGTTTCTGTAGTAGTGGTAGATGGTACTGTTTGGCACGTAGCTCTGCTCCAGCTCTGGTAATAAACTATTTTCATGTGAATGATCCATTCACTACTACAAAAATCATTTTTGCTCGCACGTTGTTTTTTTTTCACATGCGGTTCACAATTTCATGACGCCAGTACAAAAAATAGGGTGGGCCCAGCAAGAGAACCGCCTGTGTAAAACCATTTACACAGGCGGTTTATAATGTCAGCCGCCTGTGTAAATTTACACAGGCGGCTGACATTATAAATCGCCCGTGTAAATACCTGTACAGTTAATTTTTTTTATTTTTTGTAAACGACTTCTGATGGAAAAATTTTGTACATGAAAGTTGTAGATCTCGAAAAGTTATGAAACTTTGTAGTTCACAACTTTTTCATTTGAAATCATCTTGTCATCGAAAATTACGTTTGAATGTGTCAAATTTGAAATTTAAATTTTTGTAAACGACCTCGGATGAAAAAACTTGCTACATGAAAGTTGTAGGTTTCGAAAAGTTATGAAACTTTGTAGTTCACAACTTTTTCATTTGAATTCGTTTCGTGGCTCAAACAATCAATTTACACTCAGTTTAGTATAGAATATGAAGAAGTGCTAACGAATCTAGACACAAGTGAGTCATGGGTGGAGTGGTAGAGGAGGTACCACGCGAGGGTGAGGTCTCAGGTTCGAATCCCCGGCGGAGCGCGTTCGCGAATTTTATGTGAAAAAATGCGCGACTTGCGACGGAGACAAACGAGCGGATTAATACTGCGCTTGTCCTAAAATTTAATTCTTTTTTTTCGATTTTAAAAACTCGATTTTATTCTGCGGAGCCTCTTGTTTTCACAGGCGGCTCACAGCCCGCCGCCTGTACTGTGGGCCGATTAGTACTGACCCCTAGTATAGGCGGTGGACGTGGACTTGACCGTCTGTATAAATGCCTCTACTATCGCCTCTAAAAATGTTTTCTGTACTAGTGATTATGACCCTGATTAAAATTACACCCTATATATTTTGAAAAAAAATGAAATATAACTGACCGAAGGTCCTTCTTTCCGCCGGTGTTGCCACCACTGAACTGTCAGCAGTTGGTTGGTTGGTCCCTCATGTCGTGTCGACGTGTCGTGGTCGTGGATCGGAGGACCATGCCCCATGCATTTGCATGCACAGCGCAGCACAGTGATCTTAGCATTGCATCGTCGTTCATTTGTCAGGTAATCGATCGATCGGACGGTGGTTTTGTGAGCGCAGAATGCAGGTTCCACGCGTCGGAGAGGATGAGATGAGAATGGCAAATGTGGGTAATTATTTATCAACTTCATGTGGGATACGAAACATGAAAAACTGGAGTGTCCCTTGAGGTGCTCCAGAAAAAACATGGAGTTGGCCTCTCGCTACATTTTTTTTACGGAGTAGAGTTTCTGGAGCCGAGAGTGTTTGGCAACACGAAGCCGGAGCGGAGCTAAAAAAACGGAAGCGGAGCAATTCCAAACAGACCCTTAATCTATCATATAGTACTCCGTCATCCGCTACTGCATGCCTAATGGCCTAACTAACAAAACAAACTCAATTAGATATATAATTGGGGCGTCGATCGAAGACATTGTTCAGGTGCAATGCTCCTTTCATGCATGTGCATGCATGCATGCATGCTTGCTTCACAGTGTGTGATTGTACATACCTACGTGCATGCATGAATCATTGTTTCACGGAGCTTTTGCTTAATCATATATCTTCTTTTGCTTAATCATCTATCGTAACAGTATTAAACTACCTGTACTTATCCTCTCAAACGGGGTGGATAAATGGATGATATATATGTCAGATGCAATGTTTTCAGCGCGGCGCATGTGTATAATATTATTCTACACCCAGTAGCTAAAACTGACTAGAAAATACTGAACAACACACAGCTACTAAATTGTACTGAATTTTTTTCAGTATTTTTTTTCAGTATTACAACTCGGTATAATATAATTATTCAACACCTACAGTGTCGAATAATATATATATATATACGCACACCACACACTACTTCATTCGTCACTTCCTCACCTGATCTTTATAAACTACAAGTACGTATACAGTAGAATAGTCAAATGAAATTCAATTCAATTTAATTCGTAACAGGAGAAAGTAGTACCTAATTATTGGCAAACAGGACCCAGTTCCGTTCGGCGCAGTGCATGATTGAATAATGTCAGGGATTAATTAGTAGTTCTTGCTGCTAGTTTGATAAAGCTAGGGCATGCACGTAAGGTCAAGTGTTAGTTTGGAAGGTAGCAGGACACACAGAGTCCTGCATAATTTATGCCTTTAGATTCTTGGAACAAATGTCATCAGATGATAAGAACATCTATCCCGGCCGGCCGGCAGGACGCTTTGAGTTTTAATTTTAATTTCACTTGCACGCATGCATGGAGGAGGTTTAGCGAAGCTAGTTTGATTAAGGTCAGAGGGCACCGGCTTTACCAGACAGAAAGGATTTGTGCAATGCTAGCATAGTTTAGCCTCTCTTTTTGTTTCTTTGTCTGAATGTCTTTACAAAAAGCTGTAGTGCCAGACTACCTGCTCTAACTTCCTGTTATGTTAGTGAAAGGAGAATAGAATTGGTAAGATATTGGTTATATTGTATTGGACCTTATAAATTTGCATTCGATCAGTCGTCCAACCCAAAAACGTAAGCTAATCGAGAGAGGCGGCCAATTCATATATATTCCAACACTCCCCCTCACGGGAAGGCTCCCTCAGACCTTAAATATGAAATAGGAGCAAACAACAATTATTTTATTTTAATTGCATAACTAGGATTCGAACTTGAGACCTCTGACTTGATACCATGAAAGCATAATATAATTGGTGAGATATTAGCTATATTGCATTTGGCATCATGGTCTGATTATACAGATACATATGACTAGCTAACACCTCATGTGGATAGATAATATGATACCATTCCTATATACTTTAACCGTTAGCAGCAGATCCCTCTGTTCTAGAATTAATGCAATTCTCAAGACAAACAATTTCAAATTTAACCAAATTTATATGAAAAATAATAATATTTTATGGTACCAAATAGTGTCATTGGATTTATTCTAAAATATATTTTCATATAGTAGATTTTTTAGAGATATAAGTGTTGTTAATATTTTTCATAAACTATTAAATTTATGAAAGTTTGACTGGTCTTAAAACTAGAATTGTATTTTTTTTTTACGGAGCTAAGGGGAGTATTATCCTAGCTTTAATCATTGTAAATAATAACTATAGCAAATATGGGCAAAGTAAAATAAAACCCTAGGCACGCACCTAGCACGCACATGTGGTTACTGTGGTCTTGGTTTCTGGTTGCCACGGCGACATATCTATGCATCTATCTAATCTACTATATATCGTTCGTGGATAATTGGGGTGCACACTAGTTTAGAGGGCTAGCTAGGTACATACAGAGCTACTATAGCCTGTGGCTTGTGCACTTAAGCTCACTAATTTTAGTGTTTATTTAAGTGACGCATGATAGCTAAACGTGGCACTTTCTACATCCATCCAATGCAAGTTGATTTCGAGAATATCAACATGGTTTTTTTTATGTTTGATGGCTAAGTATTTGTGGCATTACTTAGTAAAGTACGTACAGTGGCGTGACAGTAGTGAGACTATTCTGATGAAGTTAATTATTATATTAACATGACAAATTCAAATATTTTTATGCTCAGTGTGTGTGTATATATATGAAGACCATTATGAAGGAAGCATTCAATTAATAATTAACAATCTAATTTTGACACCCTTCTTGCTTAAAGTGCTGATGTGTGTAAATGTCAATAAAACAAAGGAAATAAAACATGGTGAGTGAAAAGCTAATTAAGGTCTTTATTTGCCTAACGGTACGTGATGTATTTTGTTTATCTTGCATTTTTGTTCTTGACGATTAATACATTCTTTGAGAGGAGAGACCACACACATAGAGAAAAATTAAATGAGGACGCTTACACCGGGCTTTGCGTTGAGTTATATAGAGAAACAAAACACATAACACTACCATGCATAGGTGCATGTACCAACTGCCTCGCTCGTCACCTTTTTTGGAACATGCATGGCCACCAGATGCGATTATACTAGTCGCTCCGTCACAATAACTGTCGTTGAGAAATAACTTTAACTAATTATGTGTATACAAAAGATATTTATATTTATTATATACAATTAATATTATTAGATAGACTGTTAAATATATTTTTATAATAAATTTATTTAGAAATATAAATATTACCTATATTTTCTATAAATTTAGTCAAACTTATGATAAAAAATAAAAGTTATTTTAGGATGGAGGAAGAGTACACACAAGACATCATTATTTTTTTAAAAAAAAATTGCGTCTAGAAAGGGAAGGAAGCACTGAGCGACTGACAAGGAGAACGTGAGCGACGTCAATCGCATGCAGCGCCGTCTAATAATTAAGTAATTAATTAGGCGAACCAAGATTAGATTAAGACAAAGTAGGTCGATGATTCGCTTTGCATGCATGCATTAGGCCGTAAACACGTCGGATGAGAACCTACGTGTGCATGTCGAGCCATATTATAACATACTAATAATGTGGCCGATCTCATCAGATCAAATGTATAGAGAAACAGAGACGCCGGCAGCTTGTCATTTTCGTGGTCGGTTTGTGACTGCCATTTGGACTATTTTTCATAATTAGTTTTCAGATTTTTCCAATAAATAATATTGTAGCGGACTATATTTCATAATTAATTTTCAGTCGCTTTTAATGGTTCAGATTACTTTAAGATTCGTGCAGGACAGTCGTGCACACCTTCTTTTTTTCCCATCATCATATTTTTTCGTTGCCGTGTTATGAGTTGTGTTGTGTTGTTTCTTTACATGTTGGCCCAAATCTACCCGGTAGATGAAAGTGGCCGTGGCCCAAGGCAGCCTAGCTCATGAAGAGCTTTGGTCTCATGGGCATGATGGCATTGCCAGCTTCAACTCTCGGGCATACCTGAAATACAAAATGTGCCCGCATATTTATTTTTTGAAAGATCTAGAACATTTTGTTCAAGTGTATATTAATAAGGAGAGTTGACCCAGTTTATAAGGAAATCGGGCATGAAAACCATACAACAATTACCTACAAATTACACATCAACACCACATACACCAACACTATCTACAACAATCAGCTAGTGGTGGAGGTCATCAAGTGCCATCGTTGCCAAACTAGCCAACCTAGCAGTTTTGACTTCACGAGAACGAACATAGGTCAAATATCAAGCCATAAGAAAAGTACCAAGTTGTCCTCAAGTCCAACGGGCAAAAGAATACTAAACCTACCACCGAAGTCCCTTATGTCGATCATTGCCAACAACCAAGCACGATCCTAGACCACAGATGGTGCCATCACCTGTCCAGAGATGCTGAAAATGGTGTTAAGTTTTTATGATGACACCTTCAAAAGAAGGACATGATGCCAAAGGCGGCCACCATCACTGGCCCACGAATGAGCAGGGTTTTCACCCAAAAGATGGGGTGGACGCCTTCAAGTAGGAAGCGGCACCTGAAGGCATCATCTTCCAGGCTTATGCCTTGACCTCAAACGACCTGCCCCAAATTGGATCATGCATCAAGGACCATGGTAGCGCCTAAGCGGCAAAGAGAACACAACACACGAAGGTATTAGGAGACACAACGACAAGTTGACACGCATCTGGCATAGTCGAAAATACCCACCGATGGCAAGGTCCAAGCCAACAGACCCTGGGAACAACGTCACCATGGCTAGAACAACCCATAGGACCACATGATGAGGTTCCCATATTGGCTACCACCATCCACGCCGTGCCACCACAAAGCCTCCATGCTTCATGGCCCATGGCCATCACACACCAGCACACGCAACAATGTCAATGTCGATATGCCTAGCATAGATCAAGCTAGGATGATTGGCTCCATCCTCCATAGTGCTACTAGATCTACCACCTCTGCCACAGTTAGGCAACTACCATCACCATGGGCATCACCGCCTAGGAGAGGGAACACAATTATGCTCCTTCCTACCGATGTGTGCACACCAACATGTTTGGCCCTATGCTGCTCTATCGCAACCCTCACGTGTGCCACACCACACTGCTCACAGATGTGCAGTGCCACCACCTCCTCACTATGTTGCTCCGACGCATTGTGCTTGGGCCGCCATGCCACTGTGCTACAATAAGAGTCCATCATTGTGCCTCGTGTGCCTACAATGCCATAGTGTCGCACTATGCTCTCGCCGCTACACCGCAGCGTGCCTGCGCCACCATGCAATAACACGCTCATGTTGAGAGGTCTACGCCGACCACCATCATCACCTATCACTAAATGCTTGGGGGGCATCACTGAGAGAGGGAGGGAGAACATAAACATAACTGCCCTTCGCATGCTATTGGACCATCGCATAGACCACCATTGAGACCACTTCCAAGGCCACAGATTCGCTCAGGGAACAATGGATCAGCCCATGGGGGTGGCAGATCCGGCCACTGGAGTATTGGATCAGCCTCTATCTTGTCGTGGAGATGCATTGTGTTGCCCACACGCCGGCTGCACTGCCTAGACGAGGAATGGCCTAGCACCACATTCATCGCGACCTGCACAACTGCATCTCCGAGCACCTGCTCGAGCACTGACTAGGAGAAGAGAGGGGAGGGAGGACACCTAGTGGAAACTCAGTGGGGAGCCCCCATGTTGCATGTAGGAGTGACGTGGGGGAGCGAATTTTTGTCTATATTTGAAAAATACAAATGTCAATGAAATATGATTGACAGTCTACCGAGGAATATATCCATCCATGGTAGTAAATTGTTTGGTAGAGGTGCGTGTGATTAGGAACTGGATGGTAACACAGGTGCAGAGACACGAGGTATATATCCATCCATGGTAGTAAATTGTTTGGTAGAGGTGCGTGTGATTAGGAACCGGATGGTAACACAGGTGCAGAGACACGATGTTTAGATAGGTTTAGGCTGTCAACACGACGTTGATTGTGAATGAGATGCGTCTAAACTATCTAAACTAAACCTAAGGTTTGTATCTGGATCTAAGATGTGGATGTATGTCTCTGATATTGACTAAGGGACCCTTGCCCCTTCTTAGGTATTATATTTAGATTATAATATCTATAAGTTATAACAAATCAGTCTTGTATCATATTGTGGTACACGAGACTTATAGATATTGTACCATCTTGTGAACATATAAGCAAAGTGTTTTTGGATTTCATTATCGTTACATATGTTTTAGTACTTATGCTAATGAAGAGCTAAGTATGTTGTGTGAATGTGTGATGTGGCGGCGGGCTAAGTATGGGCCTTAAAAGCTCTCAATGGGCTAATGGTTTGGGCCTCTCAACAATACCGAGCGACATCATTCTCCAAGCCGATTGTCTATAATATTATCTGTACCTAATAATAAAGAGTCAAAATTTCAACCTATTTTTTGGTCTGGAGTTTTTTTCGTCTGTCCAGCCAAATAATACATTTGCGGCCCAGTCCAATAATACATTTGCAGCTCAATGCAGAGGACATCCAGCAGCCCAACCAACCCACCACGCGGGCCAAATCTAGCATCTGGTCTGCACTGACAGCCCACCCAGCCGGCAGCCCAATGACCGGCCTGCACTGGCAGCCCACCCAGCGAGCAGCTCAATGAAAAATTCAAAAATCAATGTGCCATGCAAAGTTTCGATGCATGGACTTCCACCTCCACAACATGAAGACTTACCACCACATATATTAGGTCGTGTATATGATTCGGACTCAAAAACATAAAATTTAAAATAGCTCTTGTCTAGCATACTACAAAGTTTCACTGATGTCCACATATTTGATTAACGTTCGATTTTTTCCAGTAGCGTACTCTAGGTTTCTTTATATAGAGAGAGAACTTCAAGAGGTAATCCTAATAGATATGAATTCTAATCTAGATATATCTATCCGATCTTCAATATCAGTGGAAACATATATAATCCAAATTTGTTGACCAAATTTCCGTGTTCCTTTTCCCTGTGAAAAATGTTCATATCCGTGTCCTTTTCCGTTTCTTTCTTTCTTTTTCTCATTTCCATTTTTCCACTATTGGGTAACTTTTTGTTTCATTTTTCTCTCTCGTATTTTCTACAAATAGAAAAAAATAAATAAGACACGTGAAAAATATTCATTTTCGTGTCATTGCCATTTGTTTCTATCTTTTTTTCTCCTTTCCGTTTTTCCTACTATTCGCGTAACTTTTTTGTTTCTTCTTTTTCTCTCTCCTATTTTCTACAAATAGAAACAATAAATAATAAAGATAGTATTATGTCTTTGATCTTTTTATTCTTTATTAATAACAAATAGATATTTCCATCACTAAATTATTAATGTAATTTTGATTAGCAATAGAACTTATCTATATGTAATATTATTGGCCTTGGAAACTTAACTGATACGTAACCTTATGGTAGTATGTTTTTGTCTCCCGTTACAACGCACTAGCATATTTGCTAGTCTATATCTAATAATAAATAATAAAAAGGCAAAATTTCAGTCTAATTTTTATCTGTCCTCTTATAATCTAATATCTTCCGCGGGAGACAGAGTCCATCTAGAACCCGTGCAAAGTAATAATAAACTAGCAAAGCAACGAGGAAGGTACAACAGAGCTCTAAATCAAGTACAACATAGCTCTAAATAAGTCAAAAACAAACTACAAATTGAATCGAGAAACGGATTCAACCTTTTTTCCAACCAAAAATCAAAAGTAACTACAACTCTATATAAAATAAAATCAAATAAATAAAGGCTCGCTGACCACCACAACAATATTTATTTTACATAAAAAAAATCTATTAAATCTCTACCCTCCATACACGAATAAAAGAACTCGAGCTCAGTTGCGGTTCATTCAGAAGATACAACGGAAACAAAGAAGGAAAAAGAAATAAGCGCAGGAACTCCTAATCAAGTACAAAACTAACTTCAAATTGAATCGAGAAAGAGATCCACAATTTCTACATCCAGAAATCACCATATAAGCAAAATCAAACACAGATAGAATTAAATCAGACGTCAATGAGCAAAGTTGTCAGAGAACGTGCACAGCGACAACAGGCCACGGGATGGGGAGAAGGTGTTGACGCCGAGGCAAGACGAAGACGCAACGATGACAACTTGAGCGAGGCCGGCCTAGACATCGGCGACGCCACGATGACGACTAGACCACCGGGACGCTTGAGCGCCACTGCAAGGCGACTTGACGGAGCCGCGCGTGCCTCCACTATGGACGCGAGCCACTTAGCCGTTGGTGCCTTGGCTTGCTGCTCCTGACAGGCGTAGGACGCCTGGGCACCACGGCAGGGCGGCTCGACGGAACCGCGCGCAGTGCACACGAGCTCCGGCGAGCGGCCTTGCGGCAGTGCGGGTCAGCCTGCCACGCACGTTCCTGCCGACGCCGGCCATAAGATCGACTACGCGCATATCAACACCGGCGCCACCTGCTTGCTCGTTGGCTCTCCTCTCTTAGCTGGGCAGCGCACCAAAGACTGAGGAAGAAGGGAGTGAAGTTAGGGTTTTGGGTTCAGCGGCGGCCGATTGATTTTGTTCTTAAAAGGAGCGTTCTCAGCTGTCGGATTGGCATCAACAGTTCAGATGAACCGACAGATTACTAGGCCAGCGGGATAATGTATACCAGCGCGCTTGCGCGGCCCAGGTAGCGGGCGTTACCTTTTCATCTCCCGTTTTTTTTTTTGTCCCTAATCGTTCCGTGTCTTGCTGCCCCTGCTCCTGAATTGTGTCGCTCTCCCCTCTTTTCCTGATTTTTTACATTTTACATTTTATATATAACTCTATTTTTTCTTATTAAGATAAAAAATAAACAAATCATTATGGATCTTGAAAACTTCCAAAAATTCCTAATAAATAAATACTTATATCCCTAAGTTGTGGATGTAATTCGATTAGAAATAAATGATTATTTAAGTTGTGGATGTAATTATTAAAGAATACAATATACAGTCCGACATCAAGTAGAATATTGTGTTTGAGTTTCTAACACAAATACATACAGTCTAACATCAAATTATAAAGTAATTCTAATACAAAAACATGAATTTAACTTAAAAAACAAAACAATGAGATGATAAAAAATAGAAAAAAAACGTAAAATATGAATAAATATGCAATACTACTATATATTCTTAATTAATGTTTAATTTTTTCTCCTGTTGCACCGCACGAGCATGTTTGCTAGTAATAATAATAAAGAGGTAAATTTTCTCGGTATGGTCTTTGCTAACTAACTCCGTGAATGCAAATATCTCTAATCGTTTGTATAATATAACCACCTATTACGAGTATATTTAAGGATCCTATTCTAATTCAAATAGAATATGACTGAATAAGATGAGTGAGTTCTAATTCTAATCCAAATCTAAATAGTTTAAGACAGGAGCTTCTAATTCTATATATATAATTTGTGTTTATACAAATTTCAATAACTCTTGTTTAGCATGATACAGAGTTTGATTCCAAAACCTATTGGATCACATATATGATCCGAACTCGAAAACAACAATTTTCCATATAATTTTTATTTCAACATAGCTCATGATAAAACACCTCCGAGTAGGATGAATAGGAATCCTAATTCTAATCCAAATCTAAATAGAAAAGAACATATATTTAGCTTAGAAAATAGCAATTCAATGAGTTATAATGAAAAGGAAATATGTAATATTTCTCGTATTTTTAATTAATGTTTCTCCCGTTGCAACGCACGAACATAACTCTTGTTTAGCATGATACAAAGTTTGATTCTAAAACCTATTGGGTCGCATATATGATCCGAACTCGAAAACAACCAACTTTCCATATAATTTTTATTTCAACATAGCTAATGATGAAACACCTCCAAGTAAAATGAATAGGGAACCTAATTCTAATTCAAATTTAAATAGAATCCAAATCTAAATAGAAAAGAACATGTATTTAGCTTAGAAAATAGCAATTCAATGAGTTGATAATGAAAAGAAAATAGAAAAATAGAAAATATAATATATAATACTTCATATATTTTTAATTAATGTTCAGTTTTTCGCAAGGGCACATCCACCCGGCAAAGGCCACCGCTGCTCCCACTATCTCGTCCGGCGTCCCCGCTCCCCCCGCTCCCTGCAACCCCATCCCCGCTCCCTGCATCCCCAATCCCCACGGCAACTCGACCCCCGCCCGCGCTCCCCCATCTCGCCCGACGACCCGACCCCCGCCCGCGCTACCCCGCCCGGCAACAAGAGGCATAAGATTATATAATAACAAAAAAGTGCTTGGGCTTTGATAAGGTCGTCAGATAGGAGCGAAAGACAAATTATTCAAGGTAATCAAAACCACGAGGGTTGATCATCTGAACTATGCACTTGTGCTCATCACCCGACATTGTAAAAAAAAATAGAGCACCAAACCACTCAGATTGCAGAACAAACTTTGACGAAAGTATACAATAACAAGCACAAGATCCAAATGAACATAGGCCTCAGAAGGAAGGCAGTCATGGTTTTGTAATCAGACATCATACAAATATAAAAGTCACAAGAAAATCAAAGTTAAAAGTCACAAGAAAAAGAAATTAGAAAATAAAATAAAAAAGGACAGTCAAGTTACAAGATGTGGTCGACCTCATAGAGAAGATTAGGTTTGTCCACACAGATGGATTCGGACATATGCTTGTCTATTTTTTTGATTTAATCATTGGCCATAAAATATAATAACAAATCAACCATCAAAAGATTAAAAAAAACATAGGGGCAGATGATTGTTGGCAGCGGACTCGGAATATGGATGGTGACATATCAGGATGGTCGGCAAGGCAAACAGATGCCAGTTACGACGAACGAGACCTTTAGATACCAATCTTTACCGTCCTCAACCAAAGATGCAACTCAAATCCCCAGTCAAATAAGCAACTCAAATCACCAATCAGAAAATCAAAAATCGATTGAACGAGAGAAGGGAATGCTCCCGTTGAGAGGCAGCGGCGTCGGCGTCGGCGTCGTGGGAGATGCAGATCGAGGGGGCGTTTGTTATTTTATATATATATATATATATATATATATATATATATATATATATATATATATATATATATATATATATATATATAATAGGCAAGAGGCCCCTTGGGCACTAGGGTTTTACAGGGGCCGCGGGGCTTTTAGTTCTGGGATTATCTGGGTCCAGCGGATCCCAGCCGTCTGTCAAAGTCTGTCTTCGATTTCAAGTAGGCCCAACTTTCACTCGATAAACAACGGGTTTCCGCAATTTGGGTCTAGGCCCAATTATACTAACTTGGGCCAGGCATCTGTCAAAGTGCCTCAGCGGTATCGTACGCTCATCAAAAGTTTGCTCCAAAGTTTGCAGATTTGTCTCTTTGGTCTCCGATAAACTTTTTTTTTGTGCTGATTTCAAGTTTTCAACGGTATATACGAGACTGTATAGGTCTGGTTCTTTGAGCACACTGAGGATGTCTGTTAGCCATAATTTGTTACATTTTCATGTTTATATCTTCTCTGTAATCTCACAACAAGTGCAAGCTCAATTGAATTCTAAACACCTACCAATCACTCTATATAATGCATCCGTTTATTTGTCAACGAAGTGGTGATGCAGATGGTAGGGTCCCAGTGATCGGCTCCCGGTACTGTGTGGAAGCACTCAAGCTGCCTATGAAGACCCAGTGGCAACCCTGGTACCTTGACAAACAGGTATGTCTGAACTAGCAGCTTATCTGAACATCTTGTTTGTTAAACATATCAGTAGCCAGTGATGCTAAAAAAGTTTAAATGCTGGGAGGTTTGTGGAGTACTATGGGATGAGAATGGTGACGGTCAGGGGTGACTAGTACAGAATCGGGTTTTAGGCCCGGTCCGTAAGGGCCTTTAACCCTCCGTTGCCTGAACCGGGGTTAAGGATTCGGGACAAAATGTCTCCCCTTTAGTCCCGGTTCGTAGGCCCGGGACTAAAGCTCGATCTTTAGCTCTGGTTGGGTACGTCAGGTGGCGCAGACGGGCCACTCGTGGCAGCACCCTTTAACCCCGGTTGGTAGACCCTTTTTTTCTGATTTTGGTATTTCTTATTTTGGTTTTCCAATTAGATTAGGTATTCAAATGTGTGTATTCTTCGCTTCTAATACATGTATTCGCTGCTAATACATGTATTCACGCACTTATAAGTTAGTTTCAAACATTAAACACAAATAAACTATGAAACTCTATAAGTATAATATACCCAAATTTTTACAATCTAGCTTTTTTTGAATTTTTTTCACGTTTGGAACCCTGGAGAAACTAATTGTAGAAATGGACCCAGGGGCTCGGCGCCGTGGGGCACGGCGCCGAGGGCTCGGCGCCGTGCCCCACGGCGCCGAGCTTTTAGCCCGCATCCAGCTAGGATCCGACGTGGCTGGGGGCTCGGCGCCGTGGGGCGTGGCGCCGGCGCCGAGCTAGGATATAGCCCGCGGCGCCGAGCTCGGTGCACGCTCAGTCTCTCGCTCGCCTCTCTCGCTCTTTGTCTCTCACTCGCCGAGCCGGTCGCCGCCGGCCGCCTTCCGCCGCCGTCCGGTTTTTTTAGGTAATTTTTTAGTGTTTTTAGTGATTTTAGTTTAGTGTTTTTAGGTAGCAATTGTAGTTCGAAATTTTAGTTACACATTTAGATGATAGATAGACAAATAGGTAGTTAACTTATTAATTATATAGTTTAGTAAATATAGGGATAGTTATTTCACTAATAATTTAGTACGCTAAATAGATGGATAGACAACTAGATAGATAGATAGATAGTTATTTTGCTACATAGATAGATTGATAAGTTCATAGATAGATAGTTAGTTTGCTAAATTTATATCTAAATAGATATATGTATATAGTGGAAATTTGTCTCTTTTTGCAGGGCAACGCGTTAAAATAGTTTGTAGTGGAAATTGAACGGTTTCCAAGGACAAACGTGGACGAGGCTACGCTCAACAACTTTCTAGGAGTAAGTACTCATCAACACAACGACTATCTCGTCGACAATGCATATATTACAATGCTTAATATGCTCATGTTGTTATCACAGAGGCTAGCACGTATATTTCGTCGAGCTGCGGCTCGTTGTGGTTGCGGAACTAGCGCGGCGATGGAGTACGTAGCGAGTCCACAGAGAACACAGAGGGAGAGAACTTCTCGCGGAGGTAAACTTTCATTACATGTCGTCTAGTTAAGTATCTTTCTTTAATACACATAAATGTACTTATATGCATATTTAATTGATACGTGACATTGTAGGTTACGGCGGACAGAGCTCCTCTCGTGGTACTCAAGATACTTTCCAAGGTGATGCCACAGAGGAAGAAGAGGACCACGGCGGATATCAGGAACTTGGACCGTCCCAGCTAGATGATGCTCCTTTGACTCAGCTTTCGTAGCCTTTAGGAACTAGGAGACGACGTCCGCCAGTTCACTACACTCCAGGCACCGACCCTTTTGGTAAGGGTAAGGGTAGGGCTAGGAGGCAGTGACAATGTGGAGTTGAGCTAGTGGTTGTCTATTTTGGTTCACTATTTGAATTGTATGGACTTTACGGACCATTTGGATTGTATGGGCACTATGGATTATTCGTATTGTGTGATGATGGTGAACTATGTGGTTGTCTTGTGCTATTTGGATGAATATATGTTGGATCATATTATGTTGTCTCTATTTGTCATTGTTGATGCTCAGTATACAAGAAAAACTCTGGCGGATTTTTTTCGTGAATTATTTATTTACATTTATATACGTTGATAACTACCATAACAAAGTTAAAATGAAAATTATTACCAAAAGAAATGAAACAACAAGAAAGCCACAATTAAAGTTCGTAACATAGTTCATAACCTAAGTCTGTCTAAAATTAAAGTGCGGTACATGATAACACAACTAAAAGTTCAACAATACATGCCGTTATTCATGGATAAAACATAGAACTACTGAGTGCAACGAGGCCACTTTCCCTTCCTCATCGCATCGAGATTCTCCTCCATCGCTGCCTTCGCACGGCGGGCGCGCTCAATCTTCTTGTCCCTCTCCTCCCTGTAGGCTGCACCTCTTCTCTCTTCCTCCTCTTTCTTGTGCTCCTTCTCAGCTGTCTCCTCTTTCAGTATCTTCTCATAGGCCACTCGACGCTCCGCGTCCCAGTCCTTCATACCTTGCAGAAGACGTTTGTCGGACTCCTTGATCTCAGTGTCGATCCACTGCTCAAAGTCACAGAGCGGTGGAGGGGTCTATAAATCATGCAGAAGTTAGGCACACAAAATAAAATCATTATTTAGTATGATATAAATCGATTTCCGTATAAGAGTAGATTCTCACCATTAAGTTAGTACGACGCTGAGCAAGTGTAGGCTGAAAAGCATAATTTGAACACATCTAATACCTCTGCCTATAGTTTTCATGATCCTCAGAAATCTCTACCTTACAAGGATCACCGCAAAAGCACATTGGAACCGGAACACCGCTGGGCAGAGGCTTTGGATCGAATGCGATGCCGGTCAACGGGCCCTTCCTACAAATGAAAAAAAAATCGTTCTAGTAACCGAAACAATTAGAACAAAAAATAAACCTAGCAGAGAATATCTTGCTTTAGTAGTTTTCCCACGCCTTAGCATCCTATGGTTGCAAACTGCAAATAACAAATCAATAATCATCCCAAACCCTAAGTCAAAATCTAACTAGGGTTTCAAAATACACCTAATATAGACCAAATCGATGCGTAAAAAATGAGGAGGAGAAGAAGGATACCTTGGTCTCGAAGATCGGTGGATCAAATCCAAGTTTCCTAGGTCCAAAATATCGATTCAAAGAGGTTAGGTGGGTGGAGGAGAGGAAAAACCCGAGAGCAAGGAAGAACAAATGGATGAAACCTCGGGTGGGTGAGAAAGCTGGCTGGAATTTAAGGAAGACAGCTCGGCGCCGTGCCCCGTGGCGCCGAGCCGCCAGCCACGTCAGCTGCCATGCTGGATGCGGGCTCAACGCTCGGCGCCGAGCTGTGTTACCTCGGCGCCGTGCCCCACGGTGCCGAGCCCCTAGGTCCATTTCTGCAATTAGTTTCTCCAGGGGTCCAAACGTGAAAATATTTCAAAAAAGGGCTAAATTGTGAAAATTTGGGTATAATATATATATGCACATAAAAATCGTAATATTACAGAAATTCATATAAATGTCAATCTTATTGTACAATACAATAGTTCAACGATTTAGTACTACCAATTCGGATAAGTGTAAGTCACCTATCTTGTAACCAATAATCTCATCGATGAACAACAACGTATTAAATAGTGCACTCTCAGTAGCTTCACACTTACGAGCACATGGTGTACTAACAACGTTTAACGGTGGTCGAGTAGTTGGAGGGTCTCCCTTCTTAGTCGCAACCAACTTTGCTTGAAATCCTGCAGTAGTTAGTGTTGGCTCTTCATCAGTATATTACCAGTCATAACCCAATATATCTATTACTTGGTTCAGAATGACTTCAAAACTACACCCTGCATATGTCATGCATACTCCTCTACCTATAAGTATAGGGTTAATTATGAGAGCAATATTGACAACATATAACAACAAATCTAGGTATAAGTTATGCGTCTTAAACTTATCTATGGCGAATTCTGAGTCATTCGTGCACATAAACCCCGAATACCAGGATACATGTTGCGATTAATAGCTTCAATCTTCACTGAAGACAGAGTAGGAAGTGTGATCCCATTTCTTGAGAGCGTGACAGCACAAGCATAAATGGCATACTTAATAGCAACACCCCGCTGGCTTGTCTGTATTCCCACCTCTGAGATTTGTAACACATTGCGCCCGCCAACACCACCGCGGCCACGACCACTACCACGACCACGACCATGACCATGACTCATCCTAACGGCAATTGAAAATGAAATACAACATTGAAGTTCTGGACCATTGTTTACATGATTAATCTGAACATTCACATTGTCAACCCCAAAATAGGCGAGTGTTGATTTAAGCCAAACAACTGGATTAATCATCTACATTACATATAAGACATGTTAATTAACTTGGATGATCTCGTCATACATATGAAACATATATTGATTATTAACTTACTATGTTCGGATAATTCCACGGTACTACTGGAAATACCGGATCGAAACCCATCCAAGTACAATAACCATTCCAACCAAATTCTTCCGGTGGTGGAAGATTACGATGTTCAGCCATCTATATATTAAATCGCATATACTCAGATTATATTTCATATATATCTCAGTATCCATATATCTCTTTATCTATATAGCAATAATGGAAGATACATATATATATCAAATCATATATAGAAATAATGGAAGTTCTATAATGGAAGGTCTATATTTCTCTAACAAATCTATATATATATATATATATAATTTATCTATATAGCAATAATGAAAGATACACACACACACACACACACACACACACACACATATATATATATATATATATATATATATATATATCAAATCATATATAGAAATAATGGAAGGTCTATAATGGAAGGTCTATATTTCTCTAACAAATCCATATATATATCAAAAGCATGAATGTGGTACACATAATACATTACTAAAACTAAATCAATTTCCTAAAACTAAATTATATTACTAACATCAATCAATTTCATAAAACTAGAATATATTACCAACATAAATAAATTTCCTAAATCAATTTAATAAAAATAGAATATATTACTTCTTCCTTCTTTCTCCTTTACACACCTTTAGCCCTACAAAATCATTTAGACAAATGTTAGATTAATTTGTGAAAAAAGCAACATAAATATAGTTGAGTCAATTTCTATATTTCTTTTGTAAACACCTTTTCTCCTCTCCTTCTTCCCCCTCCTTTTTTTCCTCTCCTTTTTCCTCTTCTTTCTCTTCTATTCTTCTTCTTTTTTCTTCTTCTCTCTCCTTTTCTTCTCTGATCTCTCGATCTCTCTCCGGTGGCTGCTGATCGACCGGGCCGACCTAGTTCTCTCGGACGGCGGGCCCGCGAGGTGGAGGCGCGGCGGCGGCGGAGAGGTAGACGACGGCAGTGCACGCGGCAGCGGCGGCTTGCGTGGCGGCGCGACAAGGAGGCCGGATGAGACGGCGGCGCAGTAGCTGTGTGGCGGCGGCGTTCAGACAGCGGGCTCCTCCGACGGCGTGGCTCGGATGGCGGCGGGCTCCTCCAACGGCGCTCGGACGGCGACAGGCTCCTCCGACGGCGTGACGGCGGTTGTGCTGCGTCGAGAAAGAAGGCCGGCCGCGCGCGAGATCTAAGACAGAGGGGAGGAGGAAGACAGGAGATCGGTCGCGACTTATATACGAAGACCACCTTTAGCCCCGGTTGGTAATACCAACCGAGGCTAAAGGGTGGCACCTTTAGCCCCGGTTGGTAAAGGCTTGTTTAGGTGTCAAACGAAATTTCCAGGGGCTAAAGGCCTGTTTAGGCGCCAAACGAAATTTCCTTTTCCAGGAGGCTAATGAAGATCTACATGCCACCAAATTTTTTTTAAAAAATAACCATTAAATTTCTTTTTGCTTTATTATACACTAGAAAAATATATAACATAAAATCTTTTATTTTTTTATAATATCAAATATAAATGTAACTAACCATTAGAATTTAGTTAATGCAAAAGTATATTGTTCAATTAAAAAAAATAAAATGCTTGGTTACAAAGGTTAAACTATTTGTGTTTCACCGTTCATTGTCCAATTATGCGACCTTTAAGTGTACCCTTAAATAGAAAATTGTTAATGAGACACTAAATGACCCTATATATGAAAAAACTTTTGAATACAAAGGTTTTATAACTCATTTGGGCAACTATTCCATCTTGATCTTGCTTGTTCTTGAAAACCCATTTGGGCAACCGACAATAGATTGAAACCGAGATCACACAATTGGGCAACCGACAATAGATTGAACTCAAGTCTTTACACTAGAAGCACATTGCTAATGCTTAGATCATTGGAGATAGCAATCTTCCCAAGCCCTTTCACCTTGCCTTTGTCATTGTCACCAAATGTGATACTATCAAATCCTTGAGTGTTATCTTGGTTGATTGAGTTGAACATCCTTCCATCGCCGGTCATGTGTTGAGTGCACCCACTATCAAACACCCAATGCCTCCCTCCGGCTTTGTAATTGACCTACAAGAGAGATCAATTCTTTTTAGGTACCCAAACTTGCTTGGGTCCTCCAAGGTTAGTTACTAAAGATTTTGGTACCCAAATGGACTTCTTGGAAGCCATCCATGGTGCACCAACAAACTTGGCATGTACACCATTAGTACCCTTGGAAAGTACATAGAATGAATCAACTCTCATGGAGGATACATCTTGTTTGGCCTTCTTGTTCTTGCATGCTTGCTCATTGTGACCAACTTGCTTGCAACTCTTGCAATAGCTACCGGTGTTCTTCACAAAACGAGTTTTGTGAGATAGGTTAGTACTTAGGTTTCATCAATTACCCAAAACAATAGAGATCTTTCAGGTTAGTACTTAGGTTTCATCAATTACCCAAAACAATAGAGATCTTTCAGGTACTCTTTCACAGTCTTTTGCATACACTTGCCACAGGTAATGAGAGGGAGGTCTGACCTTAGTCGCTTTGGAACCCGATCAGAAGCCGAGTGTCCCGAAGCGGTTGTCATCTATATACTCATTTTTCAAACTAGATATTATAAATTCCTTATATTCTAAACAAAGAAAATAAAACAACTAAAATTTACATTTCTCTAAAATCATCAAATGTGTCATGTAGACAACTAAAGTATTCTAGGTAGCTACCTTCTTCATCTAAATATATAATTATTTCAAGCTCATGTGGCATATATATAAAATCTTAATAAGAATATATATTTCTCAAACTAAGCTAAATTAATCTTGAAATGTGGAACATATAATACCCTAGAAATGAACAAGAAACAATATATATGTTGCCGCTAAAACATGAGAGGTTGAAGATAGTAACCTTTCAACGAGTCGATGGAGGCGTAGAAGTGATCAAATGAAGCAATGACCGAAGAGGAGATGAAGAACAATGAAGAACACACCAAGAACAAGAGCAAGAAATTAAACAGTGAGGAAGAAATGAGCTCTTGGGTTCGGGCAGGGGAAGAAGAGAGTTCAATATAGGGGGGACCTTTAGTCTCGGTACATAGAACCAGCCGGGACTAAAGGTCCAAAATTAACTTCGGTTTGTGTCTTAAACCGGAGTTAAAGGTTTAACCCCGGTTGGTAATACCCCAACCGGGTTGGTAACACCAACCGGGGTTAAAAGTCCCCCTGACAATGTCTGGCCAGTGTGCCGTTGGGAGGGGACTTTTAGTCCCGGTTGGTGTTACTAACCGGGACTAAATGTCCCTTTAGCCCCAGGCGTAATTTCCACTGGAGGTAAAGCCGATTTTGGAAATCGCCGAAAGGTATGTTCTGTAGTAGTGGGTGTAGGTCACCTGGTGCCCCTTAACAAGCCTGCTGAAGGGCTGACACTGATCAACACATTCCTCCGAGGTGAGCAGCTTCCCACACACCGTTGAACGTTGATGGATGGTGCGTTGGGATGATACAGCAAGACTTCAGAGAAGATGACATAGGGTAAACTTCGATGGATGTGAAATTGGAGTTAACGTGATGCCTGCTAGGGATCATGCATCATGGTTCCGTGCTACATAGCCAGGAACAGCCCCTGCGGGTGGCTTGTACAAGTGTAGTTTGCATTACAAGATTACAGAGAAAGGAAATAAAGCAATTTCTGCTAACGTTTCTAATCTAGAGATACAATAATCAATCACTCATATTGTCAAAAAAAAACAATCAATCACTCATATAGGGAACAAGCAATCACGCCAATCACTGATATCTTAACACCCTCTGTTAATCACTACTTTCTGTCAAGTTGATATTACGTACTTCGTAATGTGAACAGCCATTGCTCGGGAAGCGCCTTTGTGAAGCCATCAACCACCTGATGTTCTGAATGAAAAAACAAATATCTAGAAGCTTATGTGCAACTTATTTTCTTACAAAATGATAATCAATCTCAATGTGTTTGGTGCGAGCATGAAACACTGGATTAACAGATAGGTATTTAGCAACCATGTTATCACACCATGAGGGAGATGAGGGGGGCCTGGCCTCCCCCAACAGCCTACTGATTCCCTATCAAATACTTAATTAGATGAACACTATTAGTGTTAACATACATTTTCCCTTTGGCAGCTTGGCCAAAAAAAAAGATAGACAAAATTAGTCGATCATTCTTCTGGAAAGGTGACGAAAATGCAAATGGACGCCACTGTCTAGTTAATTGGCCCACAGTCACTAGACCAAAAGAGATTGGAGGCCTAGGGTTGCTAGACCTGGAGAAATTTGGAGATGGGTTGGGTCCGACCTTCCTTGCAATATTGTCGATAGACTGCTCTTCAATGCATCAACCATAGTCACGGTTGGAGATGGCCAAAAAAACCCGTTTTTGGCACAACAGTTGGCTTGAGGGAGAAGCGCCCAGAAATATAGCACCCCACCTCTTCCAACTAGTAAGAAGGAAAAATAGGATGGTCCAGCAAGAGCTACATAATGAGACATGGATATGCTCTCTCAGGGGCAAGATCACCACTGCTACTCACATTGAGGAGTTTGTCACCCTTTGGATTAGAATCCAACATGTCCAGCTAACCCCAGGCGTTCATGACACCATAGTTTGGAAATGGACGACCAATGGTTGCTACTCCACCCAGTCAGCATATCGAATCCAGTTCAGTGCCTCCTATACAAGATTCCAGTATTGTCAAATCTGGAAAGTGCAAGTAGAAAACAAATACAAAGTTTTTGCTTGGATTATGGTTCAAGATAAAATACTAACAGCAGACAATTTGCAAAAAAGAGGATGGCCACACCCGAAACATTGTGTCCTGTGTAACGGTCCTTTGGAAACCGTTTTGCATTTGGCCCTCCTATGCCCTTTCGCTAAGGCGGTGTGGAACCAGGTACTGCTATGGGAAGATTTCGACACCTAGATCGCCAATACACAACCAGAACCAATGCGCATAGATGATTGGTGGGACAAGGCTGCCCAAAAAGTCACAAAACCTATGAAAAGGCAGTTCAATGGAGTGGTGATCTACACAATATGGAACATTTGGAAGGAAATAAATAGGTGAATATTCAACAACAATTCAGAGACACCAATACAGGTGACCTCCATAGTAAAGGGGGATATTGTGCAAAGAAAGAGAGCCAGCTTAAGGAGGGGTTAAAGCTCACTTGTTGAGATTGAGGCCTTGAGCCCTTGACTGTGTTTTGTTTGCCCAAGAGGGCTAATTTCTTTGTACATAAAAACTCTCTTTTCTCCATCTTAATTGAAGGACAGAGCTCCTGCCGTTATTTTCAAAAAAGAAAAAAATCTAACCCCGCCCCCCTATATTGACTTCGCCACTGCCTATATGTCATTTTAAGGGATGGAAGATGAGTAATCTGCTGAGATGCTCGAACCATATATATTTTATGGCAGCCCAGCGTCCGCGAAGCCTTTGGTGATGGCCCACCAGCACCAGCACCAGCAGTGAGCGAAGCAGTGGCGACCGAGCTGCAAAATCCGTGACCGATAACAGGGTAGAAAGTTTTGTCTCTTGTCCGAATGAGCTCCCTTTTTCGTAGGGTAGAAAATGGATTTGGCAGTTACTATAATGCCATTTTGGTTTTCTTGTTCACACCTCAATGAAAATGGAGGTAATGAACGGGTTCAAGTTAGGATGGACCCATTTCCTTGTAAAACTTCAATTATTTGTTCTTGCCATGTGGAGAAGTCTTTTTTTATCTTTTTTTTCTACGAAAGAAGAATTATATTATATGAAACTTGAATATATCAATACGTTACAAAAACTTTGTATTATAAAATAGTACCCACGTTGTGAATAACACAACTCAAAACTTAACATGTTAATCGCTTTGCAGTGTAGATGACCGCATAGGCAAACACTTGAGAAATGGTCTGAGAAGAATTGCCCAACAAACAACGGTCGACGTTCCTGTAGGAGGAATTGAGCATCTTTTTCTGGTCTCCGGTGTCTTGCTTCTTCTTTTTTCTGCCACCGAAGAATAAGGAAGACTGATCTGAAAATTATTCTCCCTAGTCTTTTATTGTGGCCAGATCTAACCACAACAAAACAGAGAAAAGACTGGAGAAAATTATTCCATGACGGTGTCATCATCTTCGCTTTGATGTCGCTGTCCGGAAACAAAAATCTCCATGTCATCATGTCGATGAAGATGATGATGCCGAAGTTATCGTCCTCATCTTCAATGGAGCCGCCATGGAGAACACGATTCCACCATTCTCCTTCACCATTGTCGCAGAGGAGGAGGAGAAGATAAAACTCCAATACCAAAAACTTTGACATGGAGAAATCCTAACCCTAAGGACTCGATTTGCTGGAGAAACGTATTAAAAACAATGAATCCTCACTCCCTTCAGCCCCCGACGAGATGTCGGAGGGAAAGAGAGGGGAACCAACGGCAGTGGACGGAGGAGGACGAAGGGCGGCGGCTACCTCTCAGCCCCTCTGGCATGTTCCGTCACTTTGCCTAGTTTGGGAACCCCTTAGTATGGGACAATTTTGCATGTTTTGCTTTTTCCTTGTATTGTGGAGAAGTCCATGGTATCTATATAGTCCATATAGATGGAACCTTCTAAATACCACAACTTCGGTTCTTTTCTCTATCTAAGATCATTAAAAGAAGACAAAACTTGAATTTCATAATAAAAAGAGTAAAACAGAATTTTTATGTACTAAATAATTTCAAATAAAAAGATAATAAACTATACATATTTTTGAGTCTTACCAACTTGATTTTAGGTTGTCTCTCCCTAGGTCATTTGAAAAATAATATTTTTTAAATTATTTTTAAAGCAGTTGATGGACCTAAATTTAAAGTTGATGAACCTAGATGGCACACCATCAAAAGGTAATGGGCCTATTGTGCATTTAACTTTTTAAACAAGGTTCATGATTGGAGATTATTCATTGTTGTAGGTTTTAGATATTTTGATTTGAAAATGTTGAGTCTTCATTGTTGTAGGTTTTAGATGTTTTGCGTTAAATTTTTTGATGCTCCCATAGCAACACACACCTGCTAGTTAGATTTTAAAAAGTCTAATCGCACGAGTCCTAAAGACTCTTTTGTTGGGATAGAGGGAGTAGTGTTTGTCATGCAATGGAGTCCAATCTTAAAATAAAATTAAACATATGACACAATTTCTAATAGATCTCAAAACCTTGCTTACCCAAGAGCATAAAGAAGCCAGATTTTCTGTACGAAGCCAGAGTTAGAGATAGGCCTACTAAACATGGCCGAAAATGATATCCTATGATACTAGTTTCTAATAAATCTCAAAACCTTGCTTACCCAAGAGCATAAAGAAGCTAGATTTTCTGTACGAAGCCAGAGCCAGAGATAGGCCTACTAAACATGGTCGAAAATGATATCCTATGATACTAGTGCTACTAGACAGGTGTCACTAACCAGAGCACTTGTTGATCGCAGAGACAAAAGTAAGATCATGTCAAATAAACATAAAAATATTGAATTTTATAATTTATAAATAAAGTAGTTCATAATTGTCAAATATTTGTCATGAGCCAAGTTGGTCGCCTTGTGGTTACTCTTTTTTTTTGTGCTGTTGTTCCGAAAGACTTCTTGTGTCAAATATTTCAACGAGGGAATCTTGAGCTGGATTGTGGATTTATAGCATCTTTTTTTAAAAAAAACATGATGTTTTTCAATTCCAAAAAGGTATTGGGAAGAATAAATAAAACTAACTCTAACAATTTCTAATAATTCAATTAAGAAATATAGAAAACAATTTTATATTAGAAATCCTATATTACTTCTAAATTATTCTAACCATTTTTATATATTTTTTTCCTACTCTTTATCTCTTCCACCTTTAGATTGTGAGAGAAGGATATATTTTTTTTGAAGTGCTAAGACATTGGCAACATAGATTGAGAGTTATTGAAGATGTATTTTTTTCTATTCTTCTAAGAGACAAGGATAAGAAGGTTTATTGGGTATTTCTCAAGGATGCTCTTGTTACTCTGGCTCTCTTGTGTGGCTGAGAAAGTGGGAATGAAGGAACTTTTCCAGGAATAATTATGGAAAAAGATACTCCTATGACTGAGACAGACCTTGAATTGAGTGGGAAGTTTGCTTGAATTGTGTGCCCAAGTGCATGACGAGACGGCTTTGGAGCGTGGCGGGTAGCCGGCAGCACAGCTGACTGGTGGACCTTGCATCCCTGCAGCGTGTCCCTGCTCCTCTTGCACCGTGGTGGGTGGGAATCCAACTCAAGTGCTTAGATTTATTGCCCTAAAAAGATGTCGTGAAAGAGAACGTCTGCGAGTTTCTCCTATCGTCTCCCCGTGCTCGCTCTCTCATGCCATACTCCTATGTCATTCTCAACTAAAAGTATATTTTCTTTTTCAAAAAAGAAATCCTTCTCAGCCAGACTAGGGAGTCTTGTAGTTTAAGTGATAGCGCTCCATCAAAGACAGAACAGGGGTAGTACCTTTTATGAGGTGTCAACCAATTAAGAAAATAAATAAATAAATAGAACTAATAATAGAGGATATGTATGATGTTGTTTCTTCAATTCTTCTTTAATTTGTTTCTTTCTTTGGAATAAATAGCTGTAGCACATCCTAATAAGATAGTAGTTCTTTAATGGTTTAACTGTGAATATATTGGAGGCATGTGAGCACCTCAGCCACGGTAGCTGAAGTGACTATTTTATTTTATTTCTCTTTTTTCATTTTTATTATTTTTATTATTTATTTTATTCTTCCAATTTAAAATTTAAATTTTTTATTTATTATATTTTTTCTTTTCCTCTTTATTTTTTCTTTTGCTTTTCTTTTACATCGTGTATTATTTTTATTTTTATTTCTAATTTTTAATTATTTTTTTAGTCTTCTATCTTTAAATTTTAAATTATTTATTTATTTCCTTTTTCTTTCTAATTTTTCTTTTCTTATTTTTATTTTACGTAACGTTGACATAACAGCGGAGCGTGTATTCTATACGAAAATTTTTCAATGTGAAATTAAATGTTGATTCCTCAGCCTTCCGGATACTCTAACGACTACGGTAGTTGACTCTATGGATCGTACTATTGTGATTCTACCCGCCGTCACTCCCTTCGGTCGATATTTGATACTCCCTCCATCTCAAATTGTAAGTCATTTTAAGAATTTTGGAGAGTCAAAGTTTCTCAAGTTTGATCAAACTTATATAACAATATAATAATATTTATGATGATAAATAAGTATCATTAGATTCGTTATCAATTATATTTTCATAGTATACCTATTTAATGTTATAAATCTTTATAATTTTGTCTATAATTCTTGGTCAAACTTGAGATGCTTTGACTCTCTAAGATTCTTGGAATGACTTATAATTTGGGATTGAGCGAGTAGTTCTTTTTAAAAAAGTTAAGATCAGAGTGTAATCTTCCATTCGGGAAGACCATTTTCGCAAACCTATCCTGTTGACGTGACTTTTTATTTTTTATTTTATTTTATCTTTTTTAAAAAAATTTACTTATATTTTTTTCTTTTGTTTTCCACTAGCATTATAGCTAACGCGCTTTTTTCTTATTTTAGTTTTTTTTTAAAAAAATAGATTTATTCTTTCAACAAGGAATGAAATATTGGCTCTTATATCTTTTGGATATTATATTGTAGAGTAGTAGTTAACGTGATTTTTTATTAGATCAATTTTTTATATCTATTTTCGATTTTCTTTTTCTAGCCAGCATTGTTGCTAGCGTGCTTTTTTTCTAAATGTTTTTTATTTTCAAAATTCAAGTTTTTTAAAATTTCTGTTTCTAATTTCCATTTTTTTCATTTTTTCACTCATCTTTTCCTTTGCATCTGTATTTGTATTGTGCTACCTTTTTCTCATTTTTTTTCACATACCATAGGCGCATGTAGTGAAACGCGTGCACTGTGCTAGTATAATTAAACATAGCATGAACATGGGAGATAGTGGTACAATTCAAGATTGCTTAATTAATATCGCAATACATATTATCCTCTTTTTTGTGTTTTTTAATACATCATAAGTCCCATACTTTGGATGGTACTCCCTCGGCCCTCGAAAAACATGCAACTATAACTATAGATTGTGTGCTGAAAAAAAAACAGTTCACATTTAATAATATTCATATTTATGAATCTAAATCAATTTATTATAAAAATATATTTTGTAATTATTCTAATGATATTTATTTACCATATAAATATTGTTATTTTTTACTTATAATCAATTATAATAAATTTACAAGGTACTACCCGACACATAGGTACGTGGGAGTACTGTACTAGGAAAGCACTAAAAAAAAGGCAAAGACACGTAACCACTGCCATCCGTCGTCGTCCGCTCCACCCACGCGGCCGCACAGTGAAAGGCATCGTCTCCATCTCGTCACCGCTGGACTCGCCGCCGCCTTCAGCTTAGCTCAATGATTGGGAGCGCCAAGCCGCTCGTGGCGCCGCCGTCCCCCACCGGGACCGGTCGCCGCCTCGTCCCTTCGTCCTGCGCCCCTGACTCCCCACCAGCCATCGAGAGCCCAGGCCAGCCAGACTCTGACGGCGCGCCGCCACCACCACGCCCGGCTGAGGCGGCGGCGTCGTCCCACTCCCACGTGCTGCGCGCGAGCCCGCAGCTCAGCCGGTGGTCCCGGTCGCGGGCGCTGCGTTCGGGCCGCCGGCTGGGGTCGGACCGCGCGAAGCTCTCCTCGGCCTCCACGTCGGTGCTGCCGATGACCAAGTCGCCGCCGCGGCCTGAGGACGACGCTGCGGTGGCGGTGGAGGATGGCGGCGACGACGACGTCTGCGTGGCCGAGAGAGACGCCGCGGCTGGGAAGGCCATCTACATAGTGTCGGACGGGACCGGGTGGACCGCGGAGCACGCGGTGAGCGCCGCGCTCGGACAGTTTGAGCACTGCTTCGTCGACCGCGGCTGCGCTGTCAACACCCACCTCATCTCCATGGTGAATATCTCGCCATGCCTTCATATATATACTTTTTTTTTTTTGCTGGAAGTACGTTCATGGTTTGCTAACTGTTGACAGAGTGAGTAGTTATCATGGAAGATGTCCTGTTTTGTCAGCTACCTATATGGCTATATATCGAATTAGCCAATTAGGAGCCCTGCAATTTTTGGACCGTAGCATGATGCCACAAGTGAAACTGGATAATTGAATGTGAAATCTTAATTTGGAGAAATGAAACTGAGGAAGAGCTAGATCTTGGTGGACAAATCAATGGCTGATAGTTTAATTTACGGATGGAATTTAACACCCTGGGAATACAATACAGTGGTCAATGGCACCCTGCTCTGTAGTGATATTTTCACAAAGTATGATCTATTTTCAGGCTGGTTATAGTACAGATCAATTACTGTGTCCTGCTATAAATTCTCAATTTGAATGATAATTTTATTTGTAATACTATTTGTAATACAGAAATTTTGTATTGAAGATAAAATCACAATCTCCAAGGGTATGCATATATGGATCATGTACTGGGGTAGACGGTAGAGGCAGAAGTTTTGTGCAAATTCATAACTGCAAGGTTGCTTCATGCATATCTATTAATTTTGTTGGTTTAAATTTTGTCTCGGTCTTGTACACCACATTAATAATTGTTTGTGCAGAGGCAACTATATATCAGGCAGGTGGGATACTAGTTATCGACGTATATGTTATTTATTTCCATGACTAGTTTTATTTTTTCTTGCCTGTTTGTGTTGATCATATTGTTCGAGAAAAAGCAGATGTCTGTCATATTCTTCCCTCATGAAAATCCTGACTTTATACCTGCATTTGCTTGAAAAATATTAGCTGCACATCAGTTTTTGGTAATAGGCCGGCTCCATCTTTTGTAAGTAATAGCTTCTGATAATGTTCTGTAGATTGACAACATGGATCGGCTTCTTGAGATAATAAAGCAAGCAGCAAAGGAAGGGGCACTGGTTCTATATACCCTTGCTGATCCTTCAATGGCTGAGTCGGCTAAGAATGCCTGTGATTTCTGGGGTGTTCCATCCACTGATGTTCTTCGGCCTACTGTTGAAGCCATTGCTTCTTATATGGGTGTTGCTCCATCTGGAATTCCACGAAGCTCTCCTAATCGAAAGGGTACGCTAACAGAGGATTACTTCCGACGGATTGATGCTATCGATTTTACCATCAAACAAGATGATGGAGCTCAGCCACAGAACCTCAACCGTGCAGACATTGTACTTGCCGGCATTTCACGTACAGGGAAGACACCATTGTCAATATATCTATCTCAGAAGGGATACAAGGTAGCAAATGTCCCAATAGTGATGGGAGTGAATCTTCCAAAGACCCTTTTTGAGATCAGCCAAGACAAGATTTTTGGACTGACAATAAACCCAGTGGTTCTTCAAGCAATTAGAAAGACTAGGGCCAAAGCTCTAGGTTTTGGTGATGGGTATCAGAGCAATTATGCTGAAATGGAACATGTGAGGCAGGAACTGATCCATGCAAATCAAATTTTTGCTCAAAATCCAACATGGCCAGTCATTGGTTAGTCAAGTTAGTTGTATTCATGAAACCTTTTGTTTGTTGTTTCTTTGTTTAAAAACATGCTTTCATACTGTTTCATGCAGGGGTCACTGGAAAAGCTATAGAGGAAACAGCTGCTGTCATTGTGAGAATTTACCATGACAGAAAACAGAAGTGCTCCATGCCACGCATATCAAAACGGTACTAGTATTGTGTTCTATCCTTTCTACTACACCTTGTAAATGTGTTAATGTTTTCATAAGCTCTGTGTCAAGCACCATAGCCTTTACTTTTATTGTTTGTTGGACTTGGACCACCTTGTAGGTGTCGTTTGTATCTTAAAGATAACTTGGTAACCCGCAAAAACAAATGTATATTGCATTTACGACCTTCTATGGCCTCACTTTATTTGGTCATTAGAGAATTTCTATGTCATGTAAAATATTAGGGTGAACTGCTTTTGTGCAAGTTACTAGAAAATCAGATTAATATATATCTCCTCCAGGAAACTCAACCCCATGATCACAAAAGTTTTAGTTGTTTGGGTTACATTTCAACATGAATTTTTCAAGGCAGTATGCTCGGATGCTCACCTTTGTTTTTTCAAGTATTCACCTGGTATTATTTGAATTTTTTTTGGTTAAAAAATAGTAAAATACACACTTTTGAATTAGATAAGCTAACCTTTCCTGAAAGGAGTTCAAAGTGTGTTCATACCCAACTTGAAGATCAGATGCCTTCAGTTTTTTGTTGAATTTTCTTTTGCTGTTTCTTTATCAAGTTCTGTTTCAATTTTCTTGTTAGTGTTCATTTAGTTTCTTTATCAATGACCGCATCATGTGGAATGATGTTTTCTACTCTTTCTATTCTTCCGGTTGCTGTTCGAACTAAGCATCTTGTGGATGTGGTTGAAAGTACCAGGATGAACTTCTGGTGGTATGTGTGCTTGGGTTTATATCTAATAGATCATCAGGAACACCCTGATGAAACTGTAGCAGGCTCAAGAGTTGGCATAAGGATCTTTGAAATGATCATAAGATAATCCTTACTACTTGATACTTGTTTCCATTTGATAAAACAAAACTACACAGAAACAGGCTATACTTGCAACCAAGTGAAAACGAGTTTTAGACTAGAAAAATACACGATATGGCAATGGTTGATGTCGATCAACCACACCTCTCAGAAAAAATGCCAGATAGTCTAGTTGGTTAGAGGAATCTAGCGGCACTCCTCAGATCTTGGGTTCGACTCCTTGTTGGAGAAGATCTTCTTCTTAATGCAATGCCCGGGGACTGTCTAAACCCCTCGCAGGTCCAGTTGAGTTGCAATTTTAAGCCTGTCGAGGCTTCCAAAACGGTGTTAATTATAGGCGGTTCACAAGAATTTTTAGCATTAGACTGAGTAACTTAAGAAATCCGTTTGTGTTGTTGCAGGGTGGCTCCAATCTACGACTATATGTCACTTGGTTAACACTTATGTCGAGTATCACAAGGTTTTTTCCACGGAGTTTTAAGTCTATATACTCTGCTTCGGTAAAGTGATTTCAAAAGTCGTAAACCTATTCAGCCCGCAAAATTTTATTTAAGTCTAGCCGGCTGGAATAGAGTAACTACAATAATAGTGTTATAGCCAAGTAAATGCTCATGTGGAAGAGAGAAGCGAGAAGAATGAAGAGTGTGGCTCTTATGTAAGCAACAGGAGTCATCCACCGCCCAAACATTAAGTGAATGCGAGGAGGATTAGAAAAGAGAAAGTGAAACATGGATAAACATAATAGTAAAAAAATCTTATGAAGAAATAAGATACTATTGTATCGTTTGGTTCTTACAACTTGGCTAAACATTTGGCTCTATTAATGGAATTGCTCTTAGTGCCACAGTGCAGAGGGTCCCAAACTATCTTGGATCACCCATTGTGATTTACATCATTCTTTGCTTGTTCATTGAGGTAAGGTTCAGCGAAGAGATATATATGTACCAGTACCACTGTTGAACAAACGACAGCCGAGCAAAGACAATTGGCTATCGCTGTTAAGATATGTACGGCAATTTGTTTGGTTGTCTTTTTAGCATCAGGGTGTGGGGGGGGGGGGGGGGATAAAAATCCAGTATTATCTGTCACCCTGTTAACAAGTGACATGTATCCCTTTTTGAGAAAATCAGAAGAAGAAAAAAAGAGAATAAAAGAAGAAACAAGGATTTCTTCACTATCGTTGGTTCACTCTATATTCATCCATGATATTGGCCTTTCAGACTCACGCAGCACCCCACCTTTTTTTCATAGTATGCCTGGACTGCGGTACTCTTCTCAATCTCTGCAAGTTTGAAAATTCTCAGATCAGGCGAAATGCCCATTCACTTTCGAGTTTCGATGGCCGGCGTTTCACCGGGCGTCGCTGGCGCATCTGCTGCCGCCGACGCCACTGGAGTCCGTCCTGCTCATGGATAGCGTGAAGTAGAGGAGGAATGGAGGATCAGCGACGGGGATGGCAACAGGGTGGTGTCGGGTCCGATATTCACGGATTCAGGTTTAGGGATGATTTTTCACTCATAGTTTTGGGGTTCGAAGCCCCGAAGCCTATCGGGTTTGGTTTTGGATTTATTCTTTCACCCATGAATACCCAATCAATAACTGAAATATATAATTTAGAATTAAAACTCATGTTTTATAATATGCTAACAACTTGTTTCCATAGACTACTAAAATTATTTAAAGTCGACTTATGATTTTTTTTACTAATAGTTGCATCTTGTTTATACATGTAAATATGTGTATACATATACCATGTGTTCTTATTGCTCTTAGGGGGTGTTTAGTTTCCCAAGGAATCCAAAATATTTTGGGTTTTGCCTCTTTATTTTGCAAAATAGAACTAAACACCACCCAACATATTTGGTAAAAAGTGGTTCATTTTCCATTTTGTATTGGTTTGTGTGTCATCCTCACAATCCCCATCATTGAAAGACAAATTTTGGTTGGAACTAAATACCCCACCAAAATAGTTAGGATTTTGTATTTTGGATTTTGGTTGGAACTAAATAGGGCCTTACTGTGTTGGCATACAAAGTGGGTTACTGTGTTGGCATACAAAGTGGGTTTTAGGTATCCGCTCGGGTGCACAGAGACCCCACCAATCCGAATGCGACCCGTTGCTAGCATTCCCATGTTGGACTTGCAGAAATCAAAAAAGGGCGTGCGTTCCCACGATGGAGCAGCAAAAATCACAAAATATCTAAATAAGACAAACAATCATACAGGATGTTTGAAACTCAAAACGTTACTTTCTTGGAGACGACGTTTTGAGCTTAGTTTCAATGCAGGAAAGAACTCTAGGCATCAAGGAAAGAGAATGCAATTGACGCATTCATAGCACCATGAATTGACCGAAGCGCACAAAGACGTGAGAATGGGATGGAGGCATAGAGCTATAAAATGTAAGCACACTAACTATACCCTTACGAGAACCTTTAAAAAATAGACCGACAAATATTTGAAGACAAGATAGCTCGCTGCTGATGGAAACATCGTTCACCACTTAAATCAATCATCATACCCTTAAACTTTTTATTATTCGCTTACATGGCGACTTAAACCTAGGACAAGTGGGATGATCTGTAGGCTGCGGACCGGATGAGGCGGACCAGGTGGGCCCCTCTTTTTGGCGGCGACATCAAGGCTTGCCCAACGCGCTGATCTGGCGTGTTGTCCCAAACTCCAGCTCGGCCTTTGTCATCCATGTCACCTGGGCTAGTAGCCTTGCAGAGGTACAGAGCATCCTGCGCAAGAAGCATTTGCCCCGTCTGACAAAAAGCCGAAGACAACAGCGAACCAAGCGTTGAGGCGCGAGAGTAGCTGCTTGGTGACGTAGGTGTATGCTGAGGTGCTGCTTTTGATGCTAAAGTAGATGGTACGTGGTCCAATGCAACACAATAAATTAATGTATAATTGGAATCTATAGCTGCTCTTTTACTGTTCGCGATGGAAGTTTAGCTGCCTCGCTGTGCTGCTCCATCGATGTGGCGTTTCTTTTAGCTGAAACCACAAGACAACATTCGCCTCCGTTGGCCCTGCCCTCACGAGGCAAGCGCACACCCACCAGTGCTGATCAAGCTAGAGTGGCAGCTTTGCATTGCGGCCGTCCAAAGGGACCATCAGCCTTTCGACCGTGTAGAAGAACTTCACCATCGTTTGAATCGGATTATGAGAAAACCACTCATATTCTCGTGGCGATTTTGAATTTGCTCCGAGGATCTTGAGCTGGATTACTATGGATTTTGGACGGATCACTAGCGTATGAATTGCGACATTGCGTGCCTAACTAGCTGTTGCCCGATCGATCGAGTGCATATGCATGTGTAGGAATTGTGCTGAGACCTGATCGAGAGAGAGAGAGAATCCAATCCATGCAACAATGCAAATGCAGTGTGCATCTGCTCCCTCTTGGACTGTGCGTGGTTGAGTAGGAATCCAAATCAATAGCAAAATGTTGAGACGACTGACTTTTGACGATGCAGCAGCGGAGACCAGAGAAACCGCTGTAATAGCGTGGCCGGCGTGCGTGCACGATGACGAAACCGATGTAGTCTGCCCTTTATTTATGAGGCTTTTATCTACGTGCCATTATAAAAGATGTATTATTGAAATTTTAAAAAGTTTCTTAATGCCTTTGTCAAAACTTCGAAGTTCGGACAGCGGAAAAGACGATTTTATCCTTAGTACATCAATTTTTTTTTGTTTTTTCCTCTAGTGGCACCGTAACAACGTCTGTTGATAAGCCCGAACTTCTTGAAGTGAGTTCAAAGAACGTGTGTCATTGATGGAAGTTGCATTTATCCCCAGACGGCATGACGGGAACGTGGTTGTGAATGAGAGGCTGCGGTGAAGCAGAATTAGCGGTCGAAACGAATGAGTTGGTGGAGGAGGAACCTGTTGGGGATATGACCCCCATATACCCTCACGGCTATACATGGGTCACGCCATTAGAGATGGCCCAGCCCACAAGATGTAGACGTGCAACACACGACGTGCATCACACGAATAGTACCATATTAACTACTTTATTTGTAACTCTGTCCCTTCAACATATATAAGGAGAGATAGGAGACCCCCAAAACATGATCTCTCACGTTCATCTACATATCTTGTAACCTATCTCACAGATCAATCTAGCCACCAGAACACAGGACGTAGGGTGTTATGACGATTTGCTGGCCTGAACCTGTCTAAATCGTCGTGTCTATGCTCTCTGTGTTACACTTGACCGTCGTCGCCATACCTCCGCCTACAATCTACTACCGTAGGGTACCCCTAGGTAGACTGCGACGCATATTTCGTCGACAGAATCAATCAAGCTCGCCATAGCCGAAAGCAGCGGAAGAGAGAGATTGGATGAGGAAGGAAGTTGATACCATGTAAGAGTAGGTAACTGGCAAACCGCAGGTTCCATTGATATCTGAGTACAGGTAGGATGGTGGAAAAATAAAGTTTGCCTTCAAGAACACATGCTACCTTGAGGTGTGTGCACAACCGGAGAAAGACAATATTATATTTTCTCTCTCCTGTTGTGCACATATCTCAATGCAAATCGTATAGTCTATGTTGTAAGGGCACGTGCCCCGTAGGGTGATATAGAAGTGCCGAAGCATTGGTGGGCGATCATTTGTCAGCCACCGCACCATGCCTGAAACTAGGTAGGCAACGTGCATCGAGTGCCGTTGGCTCGAAGCGACTAGGTCGCTGATAGAAACCAAACCAAAAAGAAAGCGAAAAGTAGAAAAAAATGATAGATCAACTAAATCCTTAAACCAAACACTCAAAAGATGAAGATGTATTTAGTACATTTTCTTATTAAATTATACTTTCTCCATACTCAAAAAAAATTGTCATTTTAGAAAACACGACACGGCCTCTAAAGTGTAACTTTGACCGTTTTTTTTAAAAACATTTATTGAAATATAATATTTGTATATTTTTATAAAAGTATTTTTCAAGACAAATCTATTAATATGATTTTTACATTTTCAAACTCAACAACTTAAAAATTATTCATGATTTATATTCTCAATGTTTGACTAAATCTTTGTCTTAAACAACAAGTTTTTATAGTATGGAGGGAGTATATAGCTGTTACGCGATCGAGGCTACACATTGAAAAAAATGTTTGAAAGATAGAAATGCTAAGATTATCGAGCATAACCTTATTCTAGTGTTCAAGTAGTAGACGACAATGGGGACCCGCTGTTCACCTAGGCAACGATATATCCGAGAGGGTCATCCATTGCAGTGGCCCAGGTCGGTTGAAACAATGCAATGCAACAACAAGAGGTTCTTCGAAGAATTTGCTCAGCAGGATCACAATGAGGTGGACATGCTAGTTGGCCGGGTTATCGACAAGTCGTCCTCGTCGGCGAGCCGCCACTTGAACATTAGTGACACAAAGACAGTACCAGTAGTACCTCTGTGGGTGGACGGCCGCGCCGGCGCCTACGACATGGAGTTCTCCATCGGCACACCGCCACAGAAGCTGACAGCCCTCGCCGACACCGGCAGCGACCTGATCTGGACCAAGTGCGCCGGCGGCGGCATGCCACAGGGCTCATCCTCCCCTTCGTACCACCCTGACGCGTCGTCCACGTTCACCAAGCTCCCGTGCTCCGACCGTCTGTGCACCGCCCTGCAGTCCGATTCCCTCGCAAGGTGCGCCGGCGCCGGCGCCGAATGCGACTATAAGTCCTCTTACAAAGACGGTAGCTACACGCAGGGGTTCCTCGGGAGCGAGACCTTCACTCTCGGCGGCGACGCGGTGCCGGGCGTCGGCTTTGGCTGCACCATCACGTCGGAGGGCGACTTCGGCGAGGGCTCCGGCATCGTCGGCCTCGGCCGGGGGCCATTGTCGCTGGTCTCCCAGCTCAACGCCGGCACGTTCATGTACTGCCTCACCAGTAACGCCTCCAAGCCCAGCCCTCTCCTGTTCGGCTCACTAGCCACCTTGCCGGCCGGCGTCCAGTCCACCGGCCTCCTCCCGTCCACCACCTTCTACGCCGTGAACCTGCGTAGCATATCGATCGGGTCGGCGACGACGCCCGGTGTTGACGGCGGCGTCGTGTTCGACTCCGGCACGACGGTGACGTTTCTTGCTGAACCGGCGTACACGGCGGCGAAGACGGCGTTCATGTCGCAGACGACGAACCTCACCCGTGTAGACAACGATAGGGATGACGGATTCGAGGCGTGCTACCGGAAACCTAGTGGCAGGCAGCTCGAGAGCGATGTCCCGGCGATGGTGCTGCATTTCGACGGCGGCGCTGACATGACCCTGCCGGTGGCAAACTACGTTGTCGACGTGGACGACGGCGTAGTGTGCTGGATCGTCCAGAAGTCTCCCAGCCTGCTGTCGTCCATTATCGGCAACGTCATGCAGAAGAATTTCCTCGTCCTGCACGACGTCCGCGCATCGGTTCTGTCGTTCCAGCCGGCCAACTGCGATAGCTACAAAGCCAACGACGAGCTCGAGGAGGCATCATCAGGCTCGCCTCGTCCCTTGTCGTATCGATTTTCTATCACTACTACTATGCTTCTATGCTTCTATATCTATTTGTATACTTCTATACTTTATTAGGCCGGTAAACATACCTATGTGTTGCACAGGTGTAAAATAAAAGATAATCTAAGATTTTTGCAAGGTTGATTGTGTGTGTGTGTGCAAATGATCAAGTTTTTTAGGAGTTGTTTTTGTTATATTTTGTGAAGCAATCATGTTAATCTATTAATTAAATTAGGTGCGACGATGAAGTCTTATTTTTTTTCCTCCATCTTAGAGAAAATTCAACCTGCATGTACATGATATTTTGGACCTATGTCGTCTCAATTACATGACTTTTTAGTGCACCACAAGCAAATTCGCATTTCAATCTAGTAATTTTTCATGCAAATATTATACTTTCTCTATTTTAAATTAAAGCATCTCAAGTTTGACCAAAATTATAGAGAAAATTATAAAAATTCATAACATCCAATAGATATACTATAAAAATATAATTGATAAAAGAATTTAATAATACTTAGTTGATATTATAAATGTTATTATAATATTATATAAGTTTGGTCGACTGAAGATGTTTTAATTCTCTAATATTTTTGAAATGAATTACAATTATTTCGGATGGAGTGAATATAACTACCAAGTATGGATTGCAGAAGGCGAAAAATAGATAGCGATACTTTTATCGCGAGAGTAATTTTACTTTGTTCCTTGTTTTGTAAATGTATTTGAAATTTTCCTGCTTTTGTTTTGACAAATAGGCACAAGCTCGTGCCTGTTGGTTACGAAGTGGGTATTAGAGTGTATAATTTAAACTCGGAGTAGCGTATAGAATATAGATGGCTCCTGTTTTACCAAAGTAAAATCTTTTTTTGACAAGTAAACACAAATGAAAGGTACTTTTGAAATCATAATAATTGAACAATAAAATATACATTAGTCTAAACAAATGAAAGGACATACATTTCTTGTCAATGGAAAATATAGATTAGTCTAAGACCCGTTTGATCCTTGGAATTATATTCATTTTAATAATTTAGGTATAAATAAGCTAATACAGTCGTATATGAAATATATTTAAATATTATTATTCGTTATATAAGAGAGAAAATTATAGTTGCAGAAGAAAAACATAGCATTGTGATTATATAATCAAATTTTATCTCTCATCCCATCAATTTGAGATAGCCATACAAGAGACAAAATTATAGTTGTGCAATGTCAAATTCCAAACCAAATAGTCTAATCTATTAAAAAATTTAATTCCTTCTTAATAAAAAAATCCAAATAGCCCCTAAATAAATTTCATAAAAACTTGTAGTAATGTATAATTTAAAGCCAAAGTTGCCTATATGTTAAGAGTGTCTGCTCCAAGTACTCCTCTCCGGACATGAAATCTATGTCCTTTCAGTGTCAGAGTCTGATCCGACGATTTTGTTCTGCCGGTGGAGGGTTTTTTCTCCGAACTATTGACTATTTCCATAGGAGAGGCGTCCTATGCACCCACGATAAGGCTGACGAAAAACTCTAAAGATAGTGGCTCATCTTGGCTTGTTAAGATAACAAGTCAGTCAAGCTAAGAATTTAGTTCGTCAGCTATAACGAATCAACTCGAGCCAGCTCACACGAGCCGCTTTTGAGACATATATACTTTTGTGAAAAAACAACTACAAAATTTATATTAGCTTTCATATTGCAATTGGTTGATGACTAGTTTAGACCCTATAAACTTGAGATTATTATGATTGTCGTTTTGTTTTTAACGGATCCCTTGCTCTCTGCTAGCCAGCCCCGTGCACCACGACCTTGCTGTCCGGCCCCAAGAGCCCCTCCCTTGACCACTACACTGATTTCCCTGGCACCAGATGCCCCTTCGACGGCCGCATACGTCCATCCCCACCATGGCCTCGAGCCCGACCGTCTGGCCACTAGGGATGAAAACGAAAATGCTAATTTCCGATTTTCGGGAATCGTTTTTGAGTTTTTTCTGATTTTTAGGCCTAAATAGAAACGGTAGCGGTAATTGAAAAAACGAAAACGGTAATGGTAATATTAAACGGAAATGAAAGTGAAAACAATTTTTCCCTCTTCCGATCATTTCTGAAGATTACCGTATTTAGTCGGTAATTTACCGTGATAATTACCGATTCAAGTGACTTAAATTCTAAATTCCTAATAATTTATTTGTAGACTATATAGTGCACATGAGTCCATCTACACTCGCATGCACATAAGGCAAATATTTTTTTGGAAAGGAATTATACGTCAAGTATTTCGTCCATATAGTAATAAGAAGTCAATCAGCCAATGACATACTATATTGCAGCCGTAATTCTTGCTTATCATGTAAACTTAGAACTTTATCGTTTATCTCAGGTGGTTTGACTTGTTTATCATTTTTAGATACCGTTTTTATCGATTTCGACCGTTATCGCGATGTTTTTCGATCGACTATATCGTTTCCGAAATTACCGGAATACTGCAGGGTTATGAGGTTGCTACGCTAGCCGGAAAACAAAATTTTCTGCCCCATAAACCAGGAACTAGTGCTAGTTATAGATCACGGGGTTACCACTAGACGCGCAGGTGCAGCGGAAGCGACTTGATGTAGTCGTGCGCGCCGCAGCAGTGCCGTGCAGTTGCGAGGTCGTCCGTCTCAACGTCTCTTACTCGCGGTTCGTCCTTGTGCTCCAAATGCAGCACATCCGAGGAATCCCACACGTGCAGGGAAGAAGCGTCACGTCTCTGGACTGCTAGGTCCGCGAGGAGTACTAGGCGTGAGCTTGGGGAGGGCGACGGCGGCTGCCAAAGGATGTGAGTATCTCGCCCCGCGCCCACCCCTTGCTTATATAGGCGTCCTAATGAGCTCCCACGTTGGAGGCCCATTAGCAACTCTAAACCTAGTCTAATTCGGGTCCAACTCGAATTAGGCTTTGAGCTCCTTAAGCGTGCGACCCTATGTGCTCACACACACATAGACATGGCCCAAGTACTCTTACTCGACCAATAGTTGATAGCGGCCTCTAGCAAGGCGTGTCAACTCCTATGCATACGCTATGATCATATCAGACGAACCACCACAATACAATATACATGTTATTCCTTTGCCTCATGATATTTGGTTCAACTCGTGGGTTAACACTTAACCCAAGCACAGCCATGCATTTCATGATCTAATCATTTGAGTGATCCAGTGATATCTCTCTCATATGGAGAGTGACAAATTCCATCTTGATTGACTATGTCTCACAGCATGTTTCCTGACAAACCCGAAAGCTACCTTTATAACTATCCAGTCACGGAGTAGCATTTGGTAGTCCTAGGGTAGGTCGTTTCACATCTTGAGTACATACGACAATCTCAGGTCTAAGGACATAACGTACACGATGTGTATAGAGACAATCTCATGTCGGGTCTGTCCAGCACCATGTCCTACATGTGCCCACATTATTAGTTTGACATCTCATGTCCATGACTTGTGAAACATAGTCATCAATTAATAATGTGCTGATCTAATATTCATGTGCATTCTTGCACGAACTCTGATCAGGGACAACTTTTATAATAACCATACAAGTAAAAGAGTTTCACAAGCAATTCACATAATTACTAATCGATACAAGTTGTCTTTAATGGATATTCATAACATGTCATGGATACAAGGAATACATCATCTCTATGATTACCTCTAGGGCATATTCCCAACAAATACCGGTACTGTATTTGTTTCCGACAATATCGTATCGGTTTCGTTTTCGAGAAAAAAATATGAAAATAAAAGTGATTTGGCCTCCTACCGTTCGTTTCCGATCGTTTTCATCCCTAGTGGCCACCACGGCCGAATTTCAGCCATTTCAGTTGGGCCCGAAATAATATGAAACCTGTCAAATAATTCGGTACAATTTAAATTCAGGCCCAAAAAAATATGTTAACCAACCTACAAAACATCTCTCATAGTAAAAGGCCCCAGCTCATATCAGAAATCTTAGTTTTATATTTTTTTCTCCTCCCTCTCTCAGCCTGACTACTCAAATTTGATCAAATTTCACTCAAATTTGATCAAATTTCATTCAAATTTTAACTGAGAACCACTCCGAAATTTCCAAATTTCGTCCATTTTGGTCAGCACCAAAATATTTGCAAAAAAGAATCACAAAACCTTGCTGGCCACACCCTCACTTGCCCACCAAAATCCTATGAGGCCGCACCTGTGGGCTTTGGCAAGGCCACGGGGTCGTCGAGCCCGCCTAGCTTCGGTGAGGCCGCACTTGGGGGCTGTGGCGAGGCCATGGGTCTGTGCATACCTACCCGCCGCCATGGTCGCTCCCACTACCTCCGCCGGGCGTGCCATGTGCTCTGCTCGATAGCAAGATGAAGAAGAGATAATGTGTGGGCCATGTTAGCATTGAGATAGAGAGAACACTAGAGCCCAAGGATAATTTTGGTCATTCCAATGAAAATGCCCCTGCGTGGATTTAGAGCTGTAATATTTGCTAAACAATTCACTGTTAGGTGATAGATAGGTGATCACAAATTCATATTCACTTTTTCCGGTGGTGAATCCATGCTAAACAGGCCCCAGCGGCGGAGCTATGTTGAGCTCAATGGGTGCAGCCGCACCCATAATTTTTTTAAAAACAGTGATAAGAGTTAATTTTTCATCATATATGCACCCATAAATTGAAAACCCTTGCATCCATAAAGGCAAATGCACCCCTTTGAATTTGTTCTAGCTCCGCCACTTACAGGCCCTACATCCACCTGGACTTGGCATGGCCACAACGTTAGCCCAACTCTTTGGTTTGTTAGGGACGGTGTCACATAGTGGAAACAACTCGCGAAGTAGGATCGGCGGATCCAAAAGGAACAATGCCAGTCTCGATGTCTCTAGAGCGGCAGGTATGGATGCATCGGGGGAAAAAAATCTTGCATGGGCTGACTTGGTGATCATCCACAAGACAATGGTAGCATCTACCCCAATCCCATCTCTTAAGATTTGTGGTGTTGTGTTGCTGTATTTTACTCCTTTATTTATCAATATACATGCTCGGCAAAGCTATGCTGATAGGTTTTTTTTTTTTTTTGGGGGGGGGGGGGGGGGGGGGGGGGAAGGGTTATCCAGTTCAGCAAGCGGCTCTTGTTCAAGCTTTAGGATCGATCCCTCCTCTGAGGAGTCATCAAACAAAGAGATAAAGAAGTAAAGAACCACGTGAACCCAAGATTTCAGTACAAAAGTAAGTATCATGTATATGGTGTGTATTACGTATGTGTGTCATCTCAAGCCTAATAATAAAAATATAAAAAAATGATCAAGGATTTGTGTCCTCCAGCACGTCGACCATGAACTGCATCACCGTCACCTGTGCCTGCAGCCGCGCGATGTAGCCGGCGGCACGCAGGAGGAGCTCGTCGACCTCGTCATCACTGCTACCGCTGGGGACGAGCCGCCTGAGCACCTCCATCTTCTTCCTCACCTCCATGTCGCGTGGCCTGCTGCAGGCCTTCGTCCTCGCCTTGGCACCTACCGCGGCATCGTCCTTGCTCATTGGCTTCGTCAGCGAAGGCCTTCTTGCGGCCACGGCAGCGGAGGATGCCGGCGGCCTCGTTCTTCTCCTCGACGTCGATGATGTCGATGGGCTGCAACGACGGCTGCCGGTGTGGGCACCCATGGCCAATCGTTGTTGTTGCAAACAGCAATAACTAACGCCTGTAGCTACTTGCAGTTGCAACTATGGGATAATGTGGAGAGAAATGAAGAATGAATAATCCGATGAATTAGAGGGAGATAGCTAGATGAGGATGAGGCTAGGGATTTTTTTTAGATAATGTATGAGACTTTCCGTTTCTATGTTACCGCACACAGCGTTGGATGAGATCAGGGATGTTAGAGAGAGGAGGGGCAAGGGGGTGTTTATATAGATCGATATGCTATAGGCTGGAAGAAGAGAAGATATGCGTGTGAGAATTAGGTGGCATGCATTGGCATGATAAAGGACGGGTCAGGAATAATTAATTAACTTCTGTAGTCATCAAACTTAGCTAACTAGATCATATGTATGCATGTGGATACGATACAGTGCACATTGACAAGGATAATGCAGCCAGGGCAGGGCAGGGCAGGGCATGTTGTTGGGATGCAAGCATTGCATTGCATTACTAGAAAGTGAGAGGCATGCATACATGATACATGTTCTCGTAACTCAAGGCCACATGCCACCACATGATTCCTTAAACAACCAACACAACACACCTCTCTATCTATCGTGTATCTTCGATCGGCCAAGCACAAGCAGACACCTCTCTCAGGCGCTACCAACCATGCACTACTAGCTACTACCCTTTACTTCACTTGCCTTTTAATTTTTCCTAGTCAGAACACTCTGTAACGTATCTGTCGCATGGGCCCCACACACTCCACCTAGTTCCTTTGCCAGCCTGCCACCTCAGCAAAAGTGCAGCAAAGAAAAGTCTCGCCTGCATCATCATGTGTTCACGTATAGTGTTGCATCCGGTCCCTATTTATGTTAATTATTATAGCTAGTAGGGATTAAAAATAAACAATACTCCATCTATTCCTGAATAAATCAATTTCTATAATCTATACTAATTAATTTTAACTTTGACTAACTGTATAGGAAAAAGTAATATCATCTATGATATAAAATAAGCACTAAGTGAAAATATATTCTACAATAAATCTAATGATATTAATTTGATATCATTAATTTTAATGTTTTTTTTCTCTAGAAATTCAGTCAAAAGTTCACAGAATTTGACTTAAGACAATTATAGGATATATTCTTTCATCAACACAAGGAGTATGCATTAGCAGGCTCTAAAATTAATGTGCCAGCATGTTCCCCGGTGGGAAGCTGGTTATCATGATAGACACAAATGCTTCAATCAATCAATTGGACTAATGGGATGCGTTGCACATGTAATTATTAATCTTCATGATTTATTAATTAGGCCGGGCCGGCTGTGGGGTGCCTTGATTTGTATCCATGTTCCCCCTCCTCCCCCTAATGACATATGTCAACGGGAAAGATCACCATGTATGTATCAACATGACATGTGTAGCCAGCCGTCGATGGGCACCGCGATCTCCGGTATAGGATTAGTGGTTAAGCACGCGCAAATTGGGCAATTTCCGTGAAGATCACTAAGGGGAGAAGTGATTATAATATATTGCAAATATTCAGTTACTACTAGTAGTTATTAATATTGATGTTGCATTCATGTGTGCTCATGTGTTGGTTGGTTAGTTAGTTAGTAAGCTAGACATGTGATTAGACTAATCATGTGCCCTAGATCAAACAACAGTCGAGGTGAGTATTACATATAGGATAGGAGAGTAAAAGCAGCTCTACTAGCAGATTGAGAAAAACAATCATTTTCCCCTAAAAATGTCATATAGGGGAATGAAGTGGAAAAAAAATGCTCCAGCATACCCCTTTCTCAATTCTATTTCCTTATGTTTGAAAGGATCAAGATGACCAAGAGGGGGGGGGGGTGAATTGGGCTCTTTTTAATTTCTAGACAAGAATTAAACCTATCAAGAACCAATTAACCCCCTAGTGCCTACCGATTGTGTGTCCTAGTAAGAAAGCGGTAGCAAGCCAAAAGAAAGCAAAACCTTCCTACACAATTCTAGTATGAATTGAAAGACAAGTGCGGAAAGTAATGCGGTGTAAAAGAGCTAGGGAAAGAGATGCTTGACACGACGATGTTTTGCCGAGGTATCGAGGAGTCGACACTCCCCTAGTCCTCGTTAGAGCACCTCGCAAGGTATAGCTCCCCCTCAATCCCGCGCAAGGGATGAGTGCTCTCTACGGGCTGATTCTTCGCCACTCCGGCTCGGTGAATCGCCCACAACCGATCACAAGTCGATGAAGAAGGGCCGCCGACAAACTCCCCGGCGATCACCTTCCTCCAAGCACCACCGGACCGTCTAGGTGATGTCGATCACCAAGAGTAACAAGCCTCGATCTTCACTTGACTCACTCAAGCTTCACAACTAGAGGATGCACACTTGAACTCTTGGATGAACTAGAGGAGAGGATGGATGGATTCACGAATCACTCTCTCACTCTAGGGCTCTTGCTCTCTTCCCAACCTTCTCAAAAACTTCAGCAACTGAAATGAGCAAAAGGCAAGGTGGGAGAGAAGTGTGAGGAGCTATAAATAGCCCCTCAGAAAACTGCCTCGGGCTGGCACTTTAAGTTGGCGACGGACGCTCCGATGCCTAGGTGTCGGAGCGTCCGTCGCCCTGCCCAACGGCTAGTTCTGCAAACTGATTTGGGCGACGGACACTCTAGCGCAGTCCGACAGACGCTGAGGCATCAGCGTCCGACGCCCCTTTTCGTTTTGCACTGAAAACAACCCTACTGGAAGGCCGACGGACGCTACCCTAGCGTCCGACTCCCTTTGACACTCAGGGGCTCAAACTGGGCGGCCGACGGGCGCTGCGTCATCTTGACGTCAGCGTCCGACGCCATCGTCCGATGCGACGGACAGCGTCCGGTGTCTCCAGACTCAGCGTCCGACGCCCAGTAAACTTCTTTTTCAACTCCAATTTTCGTCGCGATGAAATCGGAAGAAGTTCTTGGCTATCTTACGGTCACCATAGGCTTGCTTAGAGCTAAGGAAGTCAAGTGTGCACCACACCTAAGTCATGAGGCTTTCCTAAGTCAAGCTACTAGTCTCAACCCCTCTCGATAGTACGGTCAAAGATCAAATAGAAGCCCTATCTATTTCTAAGTTCCCTTCATCTCCTTATGGCACTTAGCCTATCATTCTAGGGTCTTCATCATGTCTCTTTGAAATCCGAAACGATATCCATCTTGGGGGCTAAGTGATAACCATTGATGCCCATTCATGTTGATCACTATGGCTAAGCTACTCATAGCCTCTGCAAAACACACGTTAGCCATAATAATTGCTAATTGTCGTTAATCACCGAAACCAATAGGGCCATGATTCTTCAATCTCCCCCTTTTTGGTGATTGACGACAATAACTCCTCGAGTATGGATATAAGATGGAGAGGTTAGAATTTCAGGTGACTTGAAAGGATTGAGCAAGAGTTAGTGAATTAAAATGAACAATACTTGCTCATTCTTGCCAAGCCACAAAACATGGTACTCATGGATATGAAATGGAATTATGGTACCTCAAGATATTCTCTCATAATTATCGGAGTAAGACGCGGAAGCTCAAATACCATTTGATCATAGAGACATATCATGAACAAGAGACAACTCACAACATATATTAGTGAAAACAAGAGAAAGTCTCTCACACACAAGGATCTCACTAGCATCATTCATCACACATATACACAAATGCAATAAGATAGACATGATGACATGAGTACGAGGGAATAAAATCACACAAAGAACCGAATCCCTCCCCCTATCTCTATACTCAACCCTCTCTCCCCCTTTGGCGTCAAGCACCAACAACTAAGCATTTGGGGCTGGAGAAGAAGGCGAAGAAACTGCAGCCTGGCGATCGAGCATGATGAAGTCCTGAAGATCTGACTCGTCTGACTCAACATCTGCCTCGGCCTCTGCAGGAGTGGGTGCGGCTGGGGTGACCTCTGGAGCTGACACTAGAAGCTCCGGAGCTGCTGACTGAACTGGCTCCCCTGGAGGCTTAGTTGGTGCCTCTGACGGTCCTGCCTCTGAAGTAACGGGTCTGGGAGCCCGACGAGTGAAGACTCGAGGCGGTGGAGGAGTGACACTGCCAAAGAGACCAGAGATACTGCTACCACAAGCTCTGCTGGCTGGGACTGAGGTGGAGTAGATACTGCCACGGTAACGGCCTCGTCCTGCTCCAGTGTCTGAACTGGGGCCTCGGTCACAATTGCCTCAACTGATACTGAGATAGCATTTGTCTGAACGACAACTGGAGGTGTGGTGACTGTCTGCGTGGACTGATCTGGTGCGATCTCCGATGAGGAAACTGAGGAAAGATAAGTGCCCATCGCCGGAGGATCCACCTCAACCTCTGGAGCTCCTGAGTCTGGCTGAGCGGCTCCTGGAGAGTCATCTCCTGTGATCTCCAAATAAGAGACCGAGAGGTCACGCGAGGCCTCTGCAATGGTGGTTCCCCGGATAGGGGTGAAGCCTGTCTGAAGCTCACCGGGCGAAACCAACCACAAGGACACATGTGTCCTCGGAGACTGGCACTCTGGAGAGGCAGGTGCCTGGAAGGGTGGGACGCATGGTGCCTAACTCTGCAGTCCTCCGGACGGTAATGCTGGAGTCGGTACCACGACCACTAACGGCTGCTGCTGAGAGACCCGGCCATCTGAAGCTGTGGAGTGACGGTCTGTCTGGAGGTCGAGCCAAGGAGACGCTCAAGAAGCATAGTTTGAGTCTTCTGAATTTTAGCCTGCTGCATTTGATAAGTTAGGAACTGGTGCTGAAACTCATCCTGCCGGGCCTGAGTCTGAGCCTGAGCTGCAAGCTGCTAAGCTGTGAGTCTCCGAACATCTGCAGCCGGTCGCCTCTGCTCCTCTGCCTGTCGTGACTGCTCCTCCTGCATCCTTGTAAGGAGGATAAGAATCGTGGCCTCGGAGGTGCCTGAAGCTGGAGCTGGAGCTGGACCTGACCCTCCTGCCTCATGGTCATAAGACGTCGGTGCGTACTCCGGTGCGTACTCGCGCATCGGCCTGTAGTCATCGTCTGAGCTGTCAGAGTCCATATCCTCTCTGTAGGCAGCCTCGGCAGCGGTGTCAATTTGAGAATCAAGATCCACAAGCTCTGCCTGGGCGATCTGCTCAACTGTGGCATCAGTGTCCTCTGCTGACTGAGGTGGCACACCTGCCTGCCTGGTGCATGGAGGGTACGCTCTGCTGGGGCGTGGCAGGTTCCCATGAATGACCAACTAGGCCATCGAGTAGACGGGGAACTCAGTAGCTGACCTGGTAAGCGTGACCCGTAGAGATCCAAATCGAGTTGTGGCCACTACCAGGTATGAAATCCAATGTGCAAACTATAGCTGCCAGTGTCCTCTGAACCCTGCAGCTATGATGTCCTCAAGCTCGCTAACTATCAAATCTCAAAGATCAAACTTCTCCTTCCGGATAATATGAGCAAGCAGCCACAGCTGAAGACGGATAATAGTGTCCCGGGCTCCAATCCGGGGAAGAATGGTACGTCTGAGTACCTCATGGAGAATCCGAACAAGAGGTATGAGGTCTCTCGGAGTGCGGCTCGAACCCTCGGTAAAAGGTAGCTAGAAACACGACCTCACGTAGTCTGTAGATGGCACTATTCCATCGTGAGGTCGACGAGGTGCCTCCTGATCTCCATAGCACAAACTGTGAATCCTCGTAGAAGAGGACTCTAAGTGGAATAGCTCTCTGAATCGAGCTGCTGTGACCCTGAAGTCGCGGCCCTTAAAGCCGAAGTGAAAGAACTCGTGGTCAGGGGAGATCCACAGAGAGGCGTAGAACTGATAGACCTAGTCCTTCTGATAAGCACTAGATCGTCCCATCAAATCAGTTAGGCCCTGAATATACTGCAAGTGCTGTAGAATCTCTGGACCACCGACACCCTCTATGTGAGCAGGTGGGCAAACTCTGTGAGCCCTAAGAGGAGCATCAGTCTCAACATACGCTCTGTAGAAATCCTCGTGAATAGTGGTATAGAAGTCACGTCCAGCACAGGGGTCCCTCTGAGCTGGGAACCAAGACTGAAAGTCCACGAAGCGGAGTAGCTGGACCTGCTTGGCTGTGAGAATCCTGACCTGATGCCTCACTGGATCTGGTAACTGAGGTCCTGGAGGACTAGGAGGAGCTCCAGAGCCTCTAGAACGTGTAACTCTGTGACTCATCAGCTCCCCAATCGAAGAGTGGCTCGCGGCCTCTGTCTGCTCAGTCTCTGGAACTGGCTCTGCCTCCTCTGGTTTAGTAGCCTCTGCAGGCTCTGTCTCTGGACGCATAGGGGACTCACGACGCGCTCCACGGCGAGGCGAGAGCCTCAAACCAGCGCGACGTCCACCTTGCTCCGCGATCTCTACGACCTCTGCCACTGACACTGCTGCTGCTGAATCTGGATCCATAAGTGGCCTCTTGCGCTTCTTGGAAATAAACTTTTGCTTGCCCCTTCCCCGATCAGTGGGTGGACGCGGTGGAGGTGGAGGGTCACCACCACTACCGGGAACTGGACCGACGTTCTTCATTCTTGCCATGTACATACACTAGATAAAACAAACTGTCACGGTCAAGAGATCCTCAATTGTCAAATCACAACCTCACTGTCCACTGCCAACTGACAATCACTGAGCAACACAAGAAATCAAGATTGGAACGACGGCCCTGGACTGTCCTTTCGAGGCTTTGCCTCGTTCCTTACTCGTGGGCTTTGCCCCGAGTTCACTGCCACTTCCTCACTGTCACAGACCCTGCTCGAATAGATAGATAGGGATAGATAACATATAAGCATGTAGCTAGAGAGGAGTGGGTCTATATAGAATCATGAAAATAGATAAGAAAAGAATCGAATATGCCAATTGCCATCATACCTCTGACCACTGAACCGAGCCTAAAAAAGAAGGGGTAAGTTCCTCGATCGATTTCAAAACACAATCCGCAACCTAAATAGGGGATTTAAGGATTAGGGTTGCGAGAGGAAATGGCAAGAGGATTAGCAAGCTGGTAGAAGGGTTGCCAAAGAGGGAATTCACCTTGACCACACAAACGAGGTTGATTAAGCCTCCAGAAGAGCCTTGGAGGAGAGCTCCACAGCTAAGATGCCCCTGCACGGCTGAAACGCCCGAGGCAGGGGGAAGAGTGGCGCAGGAAGGGAGGCGGCACTTGGAGGAGCACGCCAGCGAGGGGAGGGGCGGCCCTTGAGCGGCAGCGGCGGCGACGCAGAGTAGAGAACGACGTGGCTAAAACGAGCTCTGCGGCGGTTAGGGCATGGGAGAGCGGACGGCGACGGCATACGGACCGACTGAAGCGACCGAGAGGGAGAAAGAAGAGACGGGAATTTTTTAAAAAAATTCAGCCTTAAGTTCGCGACGGACGCTCCGGATTGGAGCGACGGACGCTCCGGATTGGAGCGACGGACGCTCCGTCGATGTGCGACAGACGCTGGACATCGTCCGACGGCATCGTCCGTCGGGCTTCCAGAACAGGTTTGAAACGCCCAAACGCATTGACCGCGTCGGACGCTCCGCGACGGACGCTGGGGAGCGTCCGTCGCCCTGCAAACAGACAACGTTCAGTCTCCGGACGATCGCGATGGACGCTAAAGCATTTGTCGCCGAGCGTCCGTCGGCAGCGTCCGACGCCATTTAAAATAAAAATTTTCAAATTTGATTTTTGTGTCTTTCTCCCAACCAAGTTCCAATCCAAATAACACCTGATTGGACTTGATATGAGAACCATCTCTCAAACTCTCCTTTTCAAATAGTTTGCCATAGGCTTAGATTTAATTTTAGCTCAAAATATTCGAATGGAACCTTCAAGGAGACATCATATGACCACAAGAGGGGTATAGAAATGACTTGAGCTTGGAATGCTCCCTCTAAGTGGACGAACACAGAGGATGCTCAAACTTAACCGAAAAGGAACGGCAAACAACACATGCACATCCAATGCATTACAAGAATTTGAATCTAGGTTGCTTGCAAGTTTAAACCATGATTTGGACTTCTTCACACGTTCAAGAACGGTTATTCCAGCCATGTTAGCCAAGCCTATGTGCATTACTAAATTAACATGATTATATTACACATGATGCAAGGTTGGTTCACACAAGATCATCTTTTAGTGAAGTTAGAGTGATGAAGCACATTCAACTCGCTTCTCAACCTACAAAAGGTTGTTTCATCGAGTGGTTTAGTGAAGATATCCGCCAATTGATTTTCGCTAGAAACTCCCACTAGTGTGATATCTTTCCTAGCCACATGATCTCTAAGAAAGTGATGGCGAATATCTATGTGCTTGGTGCGAGAGTGTTGAACCGGTTTATTAGCAAGCTTTACGGCGCTTTCATTATCACACAAAAGTGGAACATCTTTCAAAACCACGCCGTAATCAAGAAGTGTTTGGGTCATGTATAAGATTTGTGTACAACTTGCTCCATGGCTATGTATTCCGCCTCGGCGGTAGACAATGCCACACTATTTTGCTTCTTTGAGGACCAAGAAACAAGTGACCTTTCTAGCAAACGGCAACCGCCGGAGGTACTCTTCCTATCAACCTTACACCCGGCATAATACGAATCGGAATAGCCACAAAGTAGGAAGGCAGCTCCTTTGGGATACCAAAGGCCAATGCTAGGGGTGTGCCTTATGTACCTAAGGATTCTTTTAACCACACTTATATGCGACTCCTTAGGGTTTGCTTGAAACCTAGCACACATACACACACTAAACATGATATCCGGCCTAGATGCGGTGAGGTAAAGTAAACTACCGATCATAGAGCGGTAAAGAGTTTGGTCTATCAGTTTACCTCCCTCATCGAGATCGAGATGCCCATTGGTAGGCATTGGGGTCTTGATTGGCTTGCAATCCTCCATCTTGAATTTCTTGAGCACATCATTTGTGTACTTCTCTTGAGATATAAAGGTGCCCTCCCTCAATTGCTTCACTTAGAAGCCAAGGAAGAAGGTTAGCTCGCCAATCATCGACATCTCAAACTCCTTGGACATCAATGCACCAAATTCCTTGCTATGATCTTGGTTTGTTGACCCAAATATAATGTCATCGACATATACTTGGCAAACAAAGATCTCTCCATCTAGCACCTTGGTGAAGAGTGTGGTATCGACTTTCCCGATCTTGAAGCCCTTCTTGAGTAGGAAGTCCCTTAGCCTCTCATACCAAGCTCTTGGAGCTTGTTTCAATCCATAGAGTTCCTTGGACAACCTATACACATGATTAGGACAATTTGGGTCTTCAAACCCGGGAGGTTGTGAGACAAAAACAAGTTCATTAATGAAACCATTTAGAAAGGCACTCTTCACATCCATTTGAAAAAGTTTCATTTTGTGATGTGAAGCATATGCCAAAAGGATACGAATGGCTTCTAGTCTTGCAACCGGTGCAAAGGTCTCCCCAAAATCCAAGCCTTCAACTTGGGAGAACCCTTTTTCCACCAATCTTGCCTTGTTCCTCACAACCATGCCTTGATCATCTTGCTTGTTCCTAAACACCCACTTGGTGCCAATGATTCTTGCTCCTTTGGGCTTTTCTACTAGTGTCCACACTTCATTCCGGGTGAAGTTGTTCAACTCTTCATGCATGGCATTCACCCAATCCGGATCCGCAAGTGCATCCTCCACACTAGAAGGCTCAACAAAGGAAACAAAGGAGTGATGCTCAACATAAGAAGCAAGTTTAGATCGAGTTGTTACCCCCTTGATGGACTCCCTATGATAAGGTCTTGTGGATGAGCTTGGAGCATAGGTGTAGATCTTCTATCAATCACTTGAGGAGGAGGTTGTGGTGCATCAACATCACTAGCTTGTGCCTCGGCTTGATCTTGTGGGATGAAGGTACCTCTTGTGCTTCCCTCACTTGTTCTTCATCAACTTGAGGCGTGTGCGGTGAAGGTACTTGATTTGCATCATCTTCTACTTCCTCCACCTCTAGTGGGTTGATGGCACCAACGGGCATATTCTTCATAGCCTCCCTTAAGGGTTCATCACCTACATCATCAAGATTCTCATGCTCTTCTTGAGAGCCATTAGTTTCATCAAACTCCAAGTCATATGTTTCTTCAACTAGACCGAAGGCTCTGTTAAATACTCGATATGCCTTGGATTTAAGTGAATAGCCAAGTAAGAAACCAATGTCACATCGCCTTTGGAACTTGCCCAAGTGTTGACGCTTCTTGTAGATGTACACTTTGCATCCAAACACTCGGAAGAAGGATATATCCAGTTTCTTCCCATTCACAAGCTCATAGGGGGTCTTCTTGACAAGCCTTTGGACAAATAGCCGGTTGGCCGCATAGCATGCAGCGTTGATTTCTTCGGCCCAAAACTTCTCGGGGGTGTTGTACTCATCAAGCATTGATCTTGCAAGTGTGATTAGTGTCCGGTTCTTTCTCTCTTCTACACCATTTTGTTGAGGGGTATAGGTGGCGGACACCTCATGCTTGATTCCAACTTCATCACAATAATCTTCAATCTTGGTGTTCACAAACTCGGTCTCATTGTCACTTCTTATCTTCTTGATCTTCACATCAAACTCATTTTGGGCTCTAGTTGCAAACTTCTTGAATATTGATTGAGTCTCTCCCTTGTCTTGAAGAAAGAACACCCAAGTGTACCTAGAGTAGTCATCAACTACCACCAAACAAAAAAGATTTCCCCCAAGGCGAGCATAGGTGGTAGGTCCAAATAAATCCATGTGAAGTAGCTCTAGGACTCTTGAGGTTGACATGAAAGCTTTGGTGGGATGGGTGTTGGCCACTTGCTTGCCGGCTTGACATGCACTACACAATTTGTCCTTTTCAAACACCACATCCTTCACACCTCTAACCATCTCCTTCTTGACAAGTTTCTTCAAAGTTGATATTCCCACATGTGCTAATCTTCTATGCCATATCCAACCCAAAGAGCTCTTGGAGAATAGACATGTTTGCAAACTAGCTTCATTTGAAGTGAAGTCCACTAGATAGAGGTTTTTGTGCCTAAACCCTTTGAATATCAATGATGAATCTTCAATCTTGGTCACAACCACCTCATTTGGAGTGAAGAGACATTGGAACCCGAGATCACATAGTTGACCAACTAAAAGCAAGTTGAAGCTCAATGATTGCACTAGCAAGACATTTGATATTGATTGATCATTGGAGATTGCCACTTTGCCTAGGACTTGCACTTTGCCTTTTGAATTGTCCTCAAAGGTAATCTTGTCTTGCCCTTCACAATATTCCTCAAGTGTGGTGAACATCCGGGAGTCACCGGTCATATGTTGAGTGCATCCACTATCAATCACCCAATGACTTCCACGGGTTTTGTAGTTCACCTACACACAAGCAACTTGAAGTTAAGCTTGTTGTTTGGGAACCCACACTTGGCGAGGTCCCATAGCCTTGTTCACCAACTCCTTAGCAACCCATAGCAATTTGGGCTTGTTCCTCATCTTAGGACCGAGAAACACAACTAGGGGTCTACCCTTGGAGTCCTTGTTGATGATGAAGTGTGCATCATGAGCAAAAGGCCTTGTATGCTTGGGCAAGGTCTTGGGAGGTGGAGTCTTACATTGGAACTCAAAGTGACCCTCTTGACCACATCCAAAGCACTTCTTGGGCTTGGGCTTTGGTGTGTCATAGTTGTTCCTCATGGCCTTGTTCTTGTAGTAGTTCATTGCTTCTATCTTGACTTTGGCCTTCATGAGTTGGTTCTCCTTGAACCCAATACCGGACTTGTCGGTCTTCATGATAGTGTTCATAAAGAGCTCACTTTGAAGGTTGTGGCCCTTGGTGAAATTCTCCATTCCACTTGCTAGCTTGATCTTCTCAACCTTGAGCTTTGCATTTTCTTCTTTGAGAGAGTTGATTAAGGTGATTACATCATTGTCATCTTGCTTGGCTGAGTTGATGGTGAAGGGCTTGTTGGCCTTGAGGTTGATTAGCTCTTCCTTGAGCTTTGAATTCTCTTGCCCCATCTTCACATAGTCATCATACTTATCGGCCTCAACTACCTTCTTGCCCTTGCACTTAGCATTTTGCTCACTAGCAACTTCATCAAGCAAGTCCTCACAAGAAGTAGCTATATGTCACTTAACAACCGGGTTAATAGCAACATGTGTAGCAAGATCATTTGTAAGCAATTCATTAGCTACCACAAGTGTGTCGTGTTCATTTCTAACTTGGTTGTAGTCATCTTTTAGGAAGTTGTATCTTATATGGAGCTCTTGTGATGACCTCTCAAGCTTATCATGTTTCTCATTAGCTTGCTTGAGTGAGGCTTTGAGCTCCCTAGTGCTAGATGAGAGAGACTTGTTCTCAACCTTTAAATCGTCATTAGCACTAGACAAGTCATTAAGTTTAGCATACAAGTTATCATTTGCTTTCTCTAGAGTTTCACTTTTAGTTTTGTACTTCCTAATGAGCTTAGTGTATTTGTTGCAAATCACAATTAGCTCATCATAGGAAGGTGCCTCAAACTCATCATCACTATCATCACTAGAGATAGCCTCATCATCATTTTCCTCTTTTTGTACCTTCTTGTCACCTTTATCCATGAGGCATAGGTGTGTAGAGGATGAGCCGGAGATGATGGAGGGGGTGGCGGTGGTGTAGATGATCCAATCACCAAGGCGGCCACCTTCTCATCTTCACTCTCATCTTCGGATGAGTCATTTGTGTCTTCAATGTCGGTGAGCCAATCACCAACAATGTAGGCTTTGCCATCCTTCTTCTTCTTGTGGAAGTTGAAGTTCTTCTTCTTCTTGAATGGTTTGTCATCTTTCTTCTCCTCATCACTTGACTCATCTTTTTTGTCTTTGTTGTACTTGAACTTGTTGTTGAATTTCTTGTACTTGTCTTTCTTCTCTTCGGGGCAAGCATGAGCCAAGTGTCCAAGCTTGCCATAATTGTAGCAATCCATCTTGGAGAGAGGCTTCCTTGAAGAGCTTGTGAAGAATTTCTTCTTCTTTGAGTCAAACTTGACTCCATTTTTGTTTAGCCTCTTCAACATCTTTGTTGTCTTCTTCACCATGAGGGCGAGGTCATTATCATCCTCTTCATCACTTGCACTCTCATACACAAGTTGCATCTTGCTCTTCTCCGAGGAGGATGCCTTGAGAGCCAAGTTCTTCTTCTCTTCCTTCTCTTTTTCTTTCTTCTTGAAGGAGGAAGAAGAGCTACCATCACCAATCTTCATGTACATTTCATGGGCATTGATCTTGCCCAAGACTTATGTTGGTGTAGCGGCGGAGAGGTCCCCTTGGTGAAGCACCGTGACGATGTGGCCATACTTCTCAATTGACAAGACACACAAGATCTTGCGTACCACATCGGCGGTGCCATTTGGTTGAGCCCAAGTCCATTCAACTCCTCTACAAGAATATTAAGACGTGAGTACATCTCATTAGCATTCTCATGAGTAAGCATAGTAAAGGAGTTCAACTTGGCCATGACCAAATGGTAGCATTCCTTACGCTCACACTTGGTCCCTTCGTGTAGCGCACAAATGGTTGTCCAAACATCGTTAGCGGTTTTGCAATTCCGCACATGGTTGAAGACATCCTTGCCAATGCCACGGAAAAAAATGTTCTTTGCCTTGGCATTGTTCTTCTCAAAGAAAGGATCATCGGCAAACACGGTGCCACCTACGGTAGAGGCTTTGTGCACACCGAAATCCATGGCCTCAAGGTAGGCCTCTATCCGCACTTTCCAATACGGAAAATCATCCCCATCAAACATGGGTGGCGGTCCATCCCAATGGGACATCTTGCTCTAGGCGGTAAAGCCTAATTTGAGAGCAACCTTGCTCTGATACCATTTGAAAGGATCAAGATGCCCAAGAGGGGGGGGATGAATTGGGCTCTTTTTAATTTCTAGACAAGAATTAAACCTATCAAGAGCCAATTAACCCCTAGTGCCTACCGATTGTGTGTCCTAGTAAGAAAGCGGTAGCAAGCCAAAAGAAAGCGAAACCTTCCTACACAATTCTAGTATGAATTGAAAGACAAGTGCGGAAAGTAATGCGGTGTAAAAGAGCTAGGGAAAGAGATGCTTGACACGACGATGTTTTGCCGAGGTATCGAGGAGTCGACACTCTCCCCTAGTCCTCGTTAGAGCACCTCGCAAGGCATAGCTCCCCCTCAATCCCGCGCAAGGGATGAGTGCTCTCTATGGGCTGATTCTTCGCCACTCCGGCTCGGTGAATCGCCCACAACTGATCACAAGTCGATGAAGAAGGGCCGCCGACAAACTCCCGGGGATCACCTTCCTCCAAGCACCACCGGACCGTCTAGGTGATGTCGATCACCAAGAGTAACAAGCCTCGATCTTCACTTGACTCACTCAAGCTTCACAACTAGAGGATGTACACTTGAACTCTTGGATGAACTAGAGGAGAGGATGGATGGATTCGCGAATCACTCTCTCACTCTAGGGCTCTTGCTCTCTTCCTAACCTTCTCAAAAACTTCAGCAACTGAAATGAGCAAAAGGTAAGGTGGGAGAGAAGTGTGAGGAGCTATAAATAGCCCCTCAGAAAACTATGTCGGGCTAGCACTTTAAGTTGGCGACGGACGCTCCGGCGCCTAGGCGACGGACGGTCCGTCGCCCTGCCCAACGGCTAGTTCTGCAAACTGATTTGGGCGACGGACGCTCCAGTGCAGTCTGACGGACGCTGAGGCATCAGCGTCCGACGCCCCTTTTCATTTTGCACTGAAAACAGCCCTACTGGAAGGCTGACGGACGCTACCCTAGCGTCCGACGCCTAGGCGACGGACAGCGTCCGACGCCCTCTGACACTCAGGGGCTCAAACTGGGCGGCCGATGGACGCTACGTCATCTTGACATCAGCGTCCGGCGCCTCCAGACTCAGCGTCCGACGCCTAGTAAACTTCTTTTTCAACTCCGGTTTTCGTCGCGATGAAATCGGAAGAAGTTCTTGGCTATCTTACGGTCACCATAGGCTTGCTTAGAGCTAAGGAAGTCAAGTGTGCACCACACCTAAGTCATGAAACTTTTCTAAGTCAAGCTACTAGTCTCAACCCTCTCGATAGTACGGTCAAAGATCAAATAGAAGCCATATCTATTTCTAAGTGCCCTTCATCTTCTTATGACACTTAGCCTATCATTCTAGGGTCTTCATCATGTCTCTTTGAAATCCGAAACGATATCCATCTTGGGGGCTAAGTGATAACCATTGATGCCCATTCATGTTGATCACTATGGCTAAGCTACGCATAGCCTCTGCAAAACACACGTTAGCCATAATAGTTGCTAATTGTCGTTAATCACCGAAACCAATAAGGCCATGATTCTTCAATGTTTTTCTCAATCCCTCAATTAGAAGGGAGCCAGCAACATTTTTTCTCAATTCTCTTTTCTTCCTCAATCTGTGTTGGAGCACAGTTCCCATATATTCCAAAGTTAGTTTTCTCAATCCCCTTTAAGCTCCATAGGGGATTAGATATCCTTAATTTGGTGCAGATGCTCTAAAATTTACCTGCAGAACTGTGTTCCTGTACGCGTTTATAATTTGGTGGTTCCACTGTCGCACATGGATGCAAGTTTAGTTGAGTTAAGGTAAGCTAATCACATTTGTTTGTTGATGTTATTGCTTTGTGTGGTTGTTGTGATATGTTCATGCTGGTGTGTTTATTCTCGAAGTTATTACTTAGTATTGTGGAACAGTTGCCTCCTTGCATTGCTTCCTTGGCGAGCTCCTCATATATCCCTTTTTATGTTTATTATTTGCTTCAACCGAGGCCTGAATTATTGATAGATTGCCTAGAATTTGCTTCAACCGCCGTTTTTTTCCTCTGCATCTCTGCCCAAGGTACCACTCAAGAAAATACAATGGCATTCTAGTCGATGTACTCCCTCCATCCAAAATTATGAATCAGAATCTTAGAGAGTCAAAACATCTTAAGTTTGACCAAATTAATATGATTCTCCATCAATTATATTTTTCAATATACCTATTTGATATCATAAATTTTCTCTACAACTTTGATCAAACTTAATATGATTTGACTCTCCAAATCTTTAAAATAACTTATAATTTGAAATGGAGGAAGTGCCTCAAAGAGTGCTACGAAGCTTGATCGTGCGCAATTAGCCATATGAAAAATTTACACTTGTCATAAGCCTAGCTCTTTCAAAGATTCCTCAATGGTGACAACAGTGAGTCAGTGAGTGCACCTTGAATATACGCATTTCATTTTCCAATATCATCTTCTTTGCGCACCTTCTGTGCTTAGAATAATATGGGATCTTGCGTTCCAAGGAGACATTTAGAAATTAATATTAATGTCTCATGTATGGATGATCTAGTGGAAAACTTAATAAGTAGATTTGACTCTGTTTTCCGAAACTCAAAGCCCAGTGATTTTTAAAACATCAAATTACATGATACATTTTGAAAATTGATATTAAAAGTTTGGAAACTAAAAAAACTAAACTTAAACTTTTAAATTTCAAGTTTGAAATTTTGGGGGTTTATATTCAAAGTGTTTAGTCCTAAAATTATTAAAAAAAATGGAAACTAAAAATAAAAAAAATTATAACTTGAATTTCATATTTATGAATTAAAAGTATAAAATTCAATCATTTTAAACTTAAATATTCAGTCTCAAATTTAAAGGTTCATGCATCTGTTTCTGGAGAAAATTTAATAGAGGAACAATGGTTCCATTATCTTGATAACCTAAATATATATTGTCTTTCTAAAATTCATTTTTTGCATCATCATTTGAAGAGTTATTTGAACAAATAAATTGTACAGTGTCCCAAAAAAATGGAGATAAAAATAAATTGATGTCACTACTTATTTTATTAACTAAATTCATTGGTTTAAAAAGATAATTATTGGAGACAACTGAAGTTGAAGTTACTCTCATTGCATAGTGACCACTGATAGCTAGGGATGAAAACGGATCGGATACGAACGGATACCGCTGATATTATATTTGTTTTCATATTTCTGTTCGGATTCGGATTCGAATACGAATAGTATCAGAAATATCAGATAGGATACGATTAGAGATCGACATCATAAATATACCGATTTTAGTATTCGGATACGGATTAATCTTCGGACTCGAATACGGACAGGTCAAAACTCCTCTAAACGAATTCGGTCGAACGGACGATCAAATAAATATCCGTCCACTTTTCATCCCTACTGATAGCCCTGGGCATAATTAACCGATGACCAAAGACTGAGCCGAATTGATCGAGACCGAGACTGAACTGACCAAGACCAAACTTTTTTATCATGAGTCCGGTCCTTGCTCTCAACTAACCGAACTTTGAACGGTTAGTTCGGTTATAGGTCTCGGTTAACCCAACTGAACAAAAAAAACCGAAGTTTACGGTTGCAAATGAAAAGGCCCATCAAAAACAAGTACAACCCATGTACGTATGTCGCTCTATCTGTCTTCTGTCCGGCTGTCCCTCCCCCCATCTTACGTGCCCCCTTCGCATCTCCGCCTCCGCCTCCACTGCACCGCATCTCATCCCGAGCACAGCAGGGCGGAGCCGCGAGCACAGGGCACCCGCACCGGGCTGCCGCCTACCTGAGACCGTCGGAGACTAGCCTGGATCTGCTAATTGCTGCGACCTGCAAGGCATGCTATTGAAGTACTGTGACGGCTAGATTGATTGCCTCTTGTAGTGTTAGTGCCTCTCCTCTAACTGTGAATCTCTAATGTGATTTCCGATCTAAATGTATGTGCATTTTTAGGCTACAAGTTCTGCTGCTTTTTTTAACAAGAGTTTTCTCAGCTTTTTAGAAAGCAAGCGTTAACAGAGTTGATGCTGGGGTTACCAGCTACAAGCTAGAGCAAGTACGAAAGCTAGATAGTCTATTACAGCCATTAGATCTCAATTACATCTGAAGACATAAGCACTAAAGGCTCGAAGGATCTCAGCCAAGTCATGATGTCTCCCTTGATCTGCTCAAAACGACTTCTGTCTTCCTCCTTCAGCTTGATACTCCACTTCTGCATTAGAGACATAGCAGAATATATAACATCAGAAGGAGACTTCGGGAACTTTTTCTCAATCGCCATCTTATTTCTTGAAGTCCATAAGGACCAGGCAAAACCTGCAAACAAGAAGATTAGAGTATTTTTCCTAACAGGCCCCTTGCCCAACAGCCACTCTCTAGTAAACTCCTCTAGAGAATTTGGGGAGCAATTTAGTATGAAGATCTCCCTGATCACAGCCCACACAAATTTTGCCAAATAGCAGCGAAAGAAAATATGATCCATGGTTTCAGGAACCCCACAGACACAGCATCTCGCTTCCCCTCTCCACCTTCTTCTGACAAGACTTTGCGCCACCTGTAGCTTATTGTTAAAAAATTGCCAAAGGAAAAAATTGATTTTCAAGGGGACTTTAGCTTTCCAGATGTGTCTAGCAACCTTGCTAGCCACTCCACTGTCAGTCAAAAAACTATACAGGGATTTAGTAGTATAGCATTTGTTACTATTGAGAGCCCAACTCACTGAATCATGATTACTGGACAGAATGATATTTTGCAAATCCCCAAGAGGTCTAACCATATCTCATACTCATGTATGGATAGAGACCTCCTGAAATCAATCACCCATTGATTGTCTTTTACACAGCTAGAAACCGAGCAGTCAGGGTCCCTCACCATCTTAGATAGCTCTCCATAGAAAATATTGAGAGGAACCTCTTTCAACCAGCAGTCTTTCCAGAATCTACAAGCATTTCCATCTTCAACTTTAAAGATAGCACCCCATTTGAATAAATGTTTGACTTTATGTAGCCCTTTCCAGAACTGCGAGCACCCTTTTATGTTGGAATAAAAAAAACTCCCCTGTCTCATATATTTAGCCTTCACTATTCTAAACCACATCTCATCAGGTTCTTGAAAAATCCTCCATATCCACTTTACTAATAAGCAATCATTCAAGATCCAAGTATTAATAATTCCCAACCCCCCTTGGTCCTTAGGTCTACACACCATCTCCCATTTTGCCATGTGATATTTAAACTTACTCTCAGTGCCTTGCCACAGGAAGTTGGCCCTGACACTGTCCATCTGCTCATGAATTTTATTTTGCAGTTTATAGAAACCCATACAATACAGAGGAATACTGCTGAGACAAGAGTTTGTTAGAATGTGTCTGCCCCCAGAGGTTAGATGTCTGCCCTTCCAAGGATCAAGCCTCTTATGCAATTTTTGGACAACAGGGTTAAAAGCTCCTGAAAAGAGAGGAGAATCACTAATCGGCACCCCAAGGTATTTTAAAGGAAGCACCCCCAAAACACAGTTTAGCATGTTTGCCATATTAACCTTTTCCTCCTGAGCCACCCCAAATACAAACACTTCGCTCTTGTGGAAGTTAATCTTTAGCCCAGAGAGCCACTCAAAGCAGTACAGAATCAACTTTAAGTTCCTAATCGAATCAACCGAGCCATCAATCATAATTATCGTATCATCAGCATATTGGATATGTGATACTCCCCCAGGAATAAGATCCTCTAAAACCCCTTTTATATGACCCTTATGGATAGCTTTTTCTAAAAGAACTCCTAGTGTATCAGCCACTAAATTGAATAAAAGAGGAGAGAGGGGATCTCCTTGCCTTAAACCTCTGAAAGTTCTAAAATAAGGACTCATCTCCCCATTTACATTAACACACACTCTGCCCCCTTTTACGGTCTCCATGACCCAATTAATCCAAGTAGCCGGGAAACCTTTCCCCACCATTACTTGTTCTAGGAAGGACCATTTAACTATATCATAGGCCTTCTCAAAATCTATTTTCAGAATTAAACCTTTCTTTTTAGATGTCTTTAACTCATTCAATACTTCATGCAGAACCACCACTCCTTCGAGAATGTTTCTACCTTTCACAAACCCAGTCTGATGTCTTCCAAAAATCTTCCTAGCAATAGGTGCCAACCTGTTTGTTAGAACTTTAGTAAAGCATTTGTAATCCACATTCAGTAGACAGATTGTCCTATACTGTTTAATGGTGTTTGCCTCCTTGATTTTTGGAACTAGAGTAATTGTAACAGAACCGCCTAAATTATAAGAGATCAAGTACTAAAGTAGCCGAATTAACTGCCACTAAGAGCACTTGAGCCCATATAATCCCGATAGTCCGCCGAGTATTCCGAAAAACCTTGGTAATTCAACTTTACAACCAAGATCGCATGATCAAGTAAATACAAATCACTTACACGGGGTTTTCAGCGGAAACAAATTACATTTGGGTTTACAATTAAATAATACAAGTCTGAGTTTCAAAACCATTTATTGAAAACAATATTGCTTCGAAATGATTATAAAGCATAAGTTGAAATACATTGCTAGCTTAGATTGACATCCTCTCACAACAACATTGAGATGAAAGATAATATAGAGTCACCGAGCCCACCGGTGGTTAGCTACACCTTTACCAGCACGAGACCTTCACCTGCAACAAGGTGGGATAAACCCTGAGTACTCGAATGTACTCAGCTAGACTTACCCGTCATAAACTAAAATAAATGACACCAAGGATGATGCAAGGCTTCATGGTAGTGGATTGGCTTGACTCATTTTGCGGAAAAGCAT
>CM039128.1:6734547-6888420 GCA_022036555.1 Microstegium vimineum | reverse complement strand
AAATTAAAGTTTTGAAATGTATAGATGTCTTAACTAATCAACTAAACAAGATTGTAGCAGTTCACCGGTGCAAGAGGCAAGGGCGCTGGCTGCTGCAGCCAACAAGCCAATCAGTAGCAGAAGCGAGCACAGCCATAAGAAACACATCAGCACATACCAAAAAAGAAAGAAAGAAAAAAACAGTCCACAACTGAAGCATATAACGTGTTTGGTGTGTTAGAAGCACTGTCTGTACTGCATGTAACATTCTGTTCAGTGTGACTCAAGCCCCAGCCAGAGTTAGAGCTCACAGCTCACAAGAGCAATGCCAGGCAACTCTCCAGTCCCCAGGCCATATCTCCTCACTCACAAGAACTACAAACAGAAGCATAATTCTGAAGCTCGAAACTGGCAACATTGGTGGGGCTCAGCAGCTCAATATAATGATCATCATCAGCAATAAGAAGGGGCTCGCAGCAGACATTGGTGGGGCTCAGCAGCTCAATTGATCATCATCAGCAATAAGAAGGTGCTCGCAGCATGGATACGATGCGAAGGCTGCAAAATGTAAAGGAAGCATAGGGTGAATCACTCATGTTGTAGACTAACAGTAGACCAAACGACGACCGAGTAATCAAACTTAATTGTTAGTTAACTGCATGGAGGCACAGTGATAAATAAGGAACAAAGAGAAGAGACAAGCTTACAGGGCTCTCTCCACAAAGGGAACGGCCAGGCCAAAGAGGTTGCTGGTGGCACGATCCCGAAAAAGTCAGCATAGTTCCAACCCATGTGGTAAACTGAGAAACCACCCTTGGCCTTCCGGCAATCAAATATGTGGTTGGTCCACAGTCCTAGCCTCCTGGGATGCCGGTAGCTAAATGCAGACGCTCCAGTCCCCCAACCAATGAACACGCACAATCCAGGCCCTAGGCTCATGCGCTGAGCCCAGTGACGGGCATCTGATCCTCAAGATTAAAAGCTACAAAGCGCCCTTCACCACGGGCATCATTCTGCCTGTAGGCAAGGCACACAACATCATCACCCAAATGATCCCACCTAGGGAGATGAAGAAGCCATGTCATCCTTAGGTTATTCTGAAGCAACTGGTTGACCACCACCCATCCTTCTCCTTGTCCTTGCATAGGAAGCTCCAGAAGCTCCATGTGTGTTTCTTGTGAGAACAAGCTAAGTGTGAGTCGAGCCAACCTCTTTGATGCATCAAGAAGATAGTAGGCTGCAGCAGCATCCTTTGCCAACAAAATACTGACAAAGGTACGCCTTTGGCCCTGCTCAATATTTGCACCCTCTGGTGGTTCTGTGATCGGAAGCCTGGATCACCTATGAGGTCGGTATGGGTCAGTGCTACTCGAGGCACGTGGATCTCCAGTTCGGATCCCAAAGAATTCTGTTCGGGAAACCAACAGAATAGATGTCACTCCAGCAGGAAGCCAGTTGCTCCTCCCAGCACAGCTCGTAGTTGCAGACACTGACATATGACCAAGATAGATATCCTCGGACTCTACTCCTTTAGGTAGTGCAATTCTTAGGACAGTGGCATCTAAACTGGTACCTTGAGCTCTGGGTAGGGTAATCAATCGCCTCACCTCAATGCACTTCTGGCGATCATCTATGAACAACGGCACACCAAGGCTACCACCAACGAAACGAAGCTCTGGGTCAAGTTGAGGGCTGGGGAAAGACATGTATCTATAGCAACATGGACTATCATCACTCTGCTCTGTAGTCAACTGTACCAGTGCATTGCGTGGTGTCACATGTACGGGCACCATAAGCTCCATGTCAACTGGGTGGAATGGAAGCGGGTCCAGGGGCATGCTGTCAGCCACAGGTCTCAACAGGACCGGCCATGGAAGAAACATAAGAACAGCTCTCCGCCAATGCCTACAGACTTGAGACACGTCTTTGATGCTTGGCAGTTTAGAAAAAATCGATGCCAACAGATCAGGTGGCAGGTCTGCCCAGCCGCAGAGGGTGTTCCTGCAGTGCAACAAGAAAAACAAATCCTTATATTAATGAACACAGTTAGTAAAGCAAATTTTATACTGATGCTATGTCAGAAACATTGGTACGCACAACATGTGACATGCATGTAGTGTTATTATAAATGTCAGCATTCAGGAATATAGGCAAACCCAATTTACTCATGCAGTAATAAAAGCAGTAAATAGTACAGTAAATAGTAAAGTAATAAAGTAAACATCAGAAACATTATTGACACAACTGATTTAGGCTAATAAAAACTTTGACAAAGAATGAAGTGAAGTAATAAAAAAGCAGATTCGCATTGTAGGATAAGAAAAAAAATCAGGCACTGCACAGAGGAAAAAAAAATATGTATGAGAGTAATACTACTTCTGGCTCAATCTAATAAGCAGATTCATATGACTGACAAATACTAGAAGTAAAAGTGACAGGGCAATATCAAATTGACACCGAATCAAATTTCAGTATTAAGCGGACACGAGCAGCACAATACATTACAAAAGTGACAGGGTACCATCAATTTGACACCACATAAACAACATCATGACAGAATGGAATGGAGGCAAGAACTTTAACTTCAGCCTTTACAGACGGATTTCTGCTACACAGGAATCAACCATGGATGCCATGGTACATATGTTTTCTGCTACACAGGAATCAGAAACAGCAATGCAGACGGATTCTAACTTTGTGCGCCGGTTAGCGCACAAAGTGGATGAAGAACCACACAAATCAAACAATAATAACATGAATCAGTATAAGAGTAACCAGCACACAAAGCGGATGAAGAACTACATAAATCAAACAATAATAACAGGAATCAGTATGATAGATCAAGCAATTACAGCAGTTTGCGCAAGAGTATGAATCTTGGATCAACAAGCAAAGAGGTAGACCATCTAGTGGTAATGTTAATGTCAGAATTCAGAAACATTGACAAGCCAGTTTACTTATGCAGCAGCAGTAAAAGCAATAAAAAAGTATGGCAGTAGAGTAATATAGAGAAACAATGACACAGCCGATTTATATAGGGTAATAAAAACTTAAACAAAGCATGTACTAAAGTAATGGAAACTAGAATTGCATTGCAGGCTAAGAAAATAACGAAATCAGGTACTGCACAGTGAAAAGAAATCCAGCATGACAGTAATATACCCAAGTTGTTCTTCTGATACTATCAAAAGGCAAATCCATATGGTTGACAAAATGCTATAGGCTCAAAATTTAAGAACTATGGATCAGTACTATCGCAGCAAGTCACCAACTAACTGAAACCGTAGAAGCAGCAACATCAGCACATAATGGAATTACTGGACGGTTTTCGCTTAGGCCTTTAGTTGGCCGGCGTAATCCAACCCAATCATGGAGTCATGGACGCCATGGTCTACCCAGAAATCAGAAGCATCAATCAAGATGGATTCGACGAGTCACGGGCGTCTTAAGTCGAAGAGAAGGCACCCTGAAATCCCCAAATTGCATCGGGCGCTAATGCTTTTCTACCAGCAATCTGTTAACCCAACGCCCAGCCTGGGTTGCTGTTCCGCGGAAAAAGAAAGAGCCGAAACTAGCAACAACTCCATGCCGCGGTGGAAACGAAACGAAGGCGATGAGCAAATCAAGAGCCATTCAGAACTAGCAAGAAGAGCAACGAACGAGCGCATGAAATGGGCCACGAATCGAGCAATAGTACGACTCCGTACGATGAATCGAGCAACTATAGCAGTTCGTGCAGGAATACGGATGAAGAAACAAGGAGACGAGCACATGCCGCCCCAAATTGCATCGGGCGCTAATGCTTTACTACCAGCAAGCTGTTAACCTAACGCTCAGCCTGGATTTCTATTCCGCCGAGAAGAAAGAACCGAAACTAGCAACAGCTCCATGCCGCGATGGAAACGAAACGAACGTGATCGGCAAAATCAAGAACCATTCAGAATCAGAACTAGCAAGAAGAGCAACGAGCGCATGAAATGGGCCAAGAATCGCAGGAATCAAGCAATAGTATGACTCCGTACGAATGTACGATGAATCGAGCAACTATAGCAGTTCGTGCCGGAATACGGGTCAAGAAGCAAGGAGACAAGCACCTGTCGCGCATCCTGGAGGCGTCCATGGCCGCCGAACAGCCCCCGCGGAAACGGGGCGAGGAGGCGAGGAGGCGAGGACGAACGAAGGAACGCGAGGTAGCAGGTGCGAAGGAGCGAGCCTCGGTATGGGCGAGGACGAGCGCAGGAACTGGATGGCGAACGCCTTCTGGCGACGGCTGGGACGCTGGGCGAGAAAGGTGGAGGTGGCCGGTGGGGGGAATGTTCTCGAAATAAAAGAAGAGCGGGAGAAGGGGATGAACTGCGGTTTTGTGGGCTTTGTGTCTGTCTGGGCCGGTCCAACAAGATTCGGGTCCGGCCTGGTCCGTCCAACACAACAGACATAAGCCATTCGTCCACAGTTGGCTCGGCTGGTTGCCTGGTTATCGCCACTTTGCATCTGCCCCCTTGTCAATGGTTTTGTACTTTTTTATTTCACAAACTTAGAAATTTGTCAAGTCCCAAATGAATATGACAAAAATAAAAAGAGTCTCCAACGGTTTCCCATGATTCATTTGGCAAAACAAAAAATCATACGAGTGAGGGGGAAATATCCCGTGGGAGTAGCGCGCGGTGCGATTGTCAAGCGATCCATAGTTTGACATATCTGTCAAATATCACCCGGTGTTTGCCAAGTTAACAAAAATACCAAGCTCCTTTGACAAACCGTAGTAGGATAAGGGAATTTTAGATTTTTTTTTTTGCAACAACAAGAATGTCAAGCTCATTTATAAAACCGTTGGAGTTGCTTTGCACTCCACCAATTCCAAATTATAAGATGTTTTAATTTTTTTTAGATCTATTTCACTTCGTATCTATAATAATATTATGTCTACATACATAAAAAAATAAATATACCAAAAAATATATCTTATAATTTAGAACGAGTAAGTTGAAACTCAAATTATCATGAAATTATTTTTCTTTTATTGCAATGCTTGGCCATGAACGACTTAGAGCAGCTCCAGTGTTCAAAAAATCGAACCGTGAACACTAAAAAAAAAATCTTGCAGACGAGCTGAACCAAAAGAGTTAAATATTGTTTTTTGTGCAGCCCGTCGGACCTTGCTCCTGTCACTGCTCTGCAAAGAGTGAACACTAGTTGATGGGAGAACAATATTTCTGTATACATGGTCCCCATAAATCGATGTCCACATTACCGTCATCGAACCAAACTTGAACCGAACCGTATGGTCCGATCCAACACTGGAGGTGCCCATGGAACGGACAAAGTACTAACCACTAAATTTTCTCAGTTTATCAGCGTTTAGTTCGAACAGCTAATGTTAAACTTCTGAAAATAAATAGAACTCATCCACGCATCTGCAAAGTTCAATTATGTGTAGAGAATAGCTCCTTTATCCACTGTTTTGAAAGTCTGGCAACTTGTAGCAGGGCAAAGCACATCAATCAATTATATAAAAAAATGCAGCATAAGCAACCTAGTCAATCAATTGATTAGCTATTATACAGAAGAATATGGTAGCACACACAGAGAGGTGTGACTTTCTGTGGCTAACTTTAATTTCTTGGTAATTAAATGTCAATCATAATTCTCTTCACATGTGACCGTCGGGTAGAAGCTGCAGAAGGACCGGCGGCGGCGGCCACGCACGTACGCGTGAGGACCTTCGATCTGTCGCGCGCAGGAAAAACGCGGGAGGCTCCCCTCGACCCGTCGCGCGCAGAAAAAAAAAGAACCGTCCAAATGAAGAAAGGCCCCGTACCGGTTAGGAGAAGGTGGGTCTATTTTTTTAAATTTTATCAAGTGAGAATATCAATTTATTGGAGAGAAGTTTTTTTTCACTTGTCAAATATTTTAGTAACTTGTTAAACCATAAGATTTGACAGGAGTTGTTGGAGATACTCTTATTGAGCAGCATCACTTGCAAGAGGCGGGCCTTGTTAATTTGCGAGGCACTGGTCCAAATGTTTTAAGTTGCAGTTGCACAGACAGAAGAGATAAGCAACGCGGCCACGGTACCAGACTACCAGCAGCAGCCCACGGCTGGCCGACCACCACACTTATCCATCCCTTGCGGTTGCCCTCCGCTGACTCCATCTTCCCCCACACTCAGCAGGCGAAGCGAGCGAGCAAAAGGTAGCTCAACAGACGGCCAAATCGAGATAAAGAGCTAGACGATGTCGTCGACGACGGTGTTCAGCAGCCACCTGTTCCCCTCCGCCGCCGCCGCGGTATCCCTTCTCCCTCGCCGCGTCTCCCTACAGCTCTTCTGCGCCAGCGGTGGACCTGGTCCTGAATGGACGAGAAGCTGTCGCCGCCGCATGGCCGTGGTGCGCGTGGCCACCGCGGAGGCGGCGGCGGCACCCACATACACATCCGACTCGCTCATCCTCTACTTCAAGGCAGAGGGCACCATGGAGGAGCGGGCCATTCCTAAGATCACCGAGTCTCTTGAGGTCAGGCGGCTTGCTCTCTTTCCGTCCTGTTTTTTTACTGCTAATTACTAGTATTTTCATGCAAATTAGTTTGCAGACCTAAAACACTAAATCATAAATAAATAAATGTGTTTTGTTTATTGAAGGGTATGGAAGGAATCAAGGACCTAGAGGTGCTCATCGAAGAAGGCATCGGCAGTGTTGTGGTACGTCATGTTTTCTTGCTGCCTGCCACTGCCACTCGTTGGATAAGTTCTCCCACTAGGCGTGCTTCCTCTTTGTGCATTAGTTTCCCGTTGCACATTGCGGCAGTTCAGCTCAAACTGTCGTCGCTTCAACCATGTTGAGACCTCTAATAACTACAGATTAAACTCTTTCTGACAAAATGAGGAGACAGACCAAACTTGAATATATATGGGAGAAACATTCAGCTGTGAAGAAAATGCTCCTATTGAATCCTCCAAAGTTAAGTGAAAGAAGCAAATAAATACACACTAGAATCTTGGACTTTTAGCATCCAGCTGTTCAAAGCCTATTTTTGTGTTTAAATATTCTATAAGCAAGATCTCTGAACCAGATTTCAAATCATGTTCCGCATATAGAACCTTGTTCAATTACACACAAAAAAAAAACACTTCAATCTTCTTGGCTTGCAAATGAAGGAATTGAACAACTTTATGTATTCAACTTAGTCATTTTGCAAGACACACACAACTTTATTTGTGTTCCAATGTCTCTGGCATTCTTGAAAACTGGATTTCTTTGCTTGGATGGGCTTATAATGTATTGATTTGATGAGGATGGGAAATACTGAGACAAAGATTTTATCCTTGTAAGACATTTGACTATTGTTTGAGTACATCGCCAAGATACAACAGCCATAGATGCAAAAATCAAATACGACTAAAAAGGGCTTTTGACTGCTAACCCAAACTCCCAATACACAAATTTTAGCAGCAAAACCTGTAAGCATTGAAGAAATAGTAATCACTGAGTAAAACTTGGCTGGAACTTCTTAAGTGACATAATTTATTGGTTATTTTAAGGAGCTCTCATTGTGTTGTGTTGCATTCCCATGTGAAGGATATATATGAGCTCTGAACTAGAAAGAGCATGAAACCCACAATTTGTAGTTACCACCTAGATCATGGGTAACAATAAGTAAAATGATGTACCGCTAACTGTTTCATTGTTTCAGTTTATGAATATTCTCTAAAAACAGTAGATGGTGTTTTCCTCTCGGTCAATTCTATGTCACATTTATAATGTTTGTCTGATGTGCTTGAAGTACATTCTTTGTTATCGTGCCCTTTTCAGTTAACAAAGGAAACAACCGTACAAGCTACTGGAGTAGCCTCGAACCTAGTGGAAGCTATCCAGGGAGCTGGGTTCAAGCTGCAAACACTAAGCTTGAGCTTCGATGATTTCGACGAGCCAACAGCAGGAGGCAATGTACAACCCAGCGAGTGAGCTAGTTGGTGCTGCCGTGCGCTGTGCCAAATGCATATAATTTGGTCTCCTGATGGATACTTTTACATTTTGTTTGCCCTGCTCCTTGCCTTTAATTTCCCAAGCACGATCTTGTAGTTTTTGGTAAATGATCAATAAATCAATGATTCTTTTTTTATATAAAAAAAACATTTGTTTATTAGATTCATGGTGTTGTGTAAGCTTATCTTGGAAGGTTAATCTTTTTGCTCGAAGTAGTTTAGCTAGCCTAGTCATTTTGGCTGATCCGTGAAGTTAGTCATGGTGTTCATAGGTTCATTTGCCAGCGCTTCCTATCCTTGGGAATTTTGGGCCGAAACTGCCAAAAGTCTGCAGATTTTTCAGAAGGATCCGAGCGAAGCTAGTATTTACTTGTGTGGAGCTGTTCTTGTCTGACACGGCCAAAATTAATGGAGAGAAAGGAGAAGAGTGAAGAAACTGGAACCTGACTAGTTCGTCCCGGTTAAAAAAACATATATAGGGATAAAAACGGGACAAATATTTTCTTATATCTGTCTGAAAGCGTCAAAGTGTCAAAGTACTTTGAATAGTATGTAGCTAAATCCGTACATTTAGTATCTGATCTTATCCGAATCCGAATATATAAAAATTAGATGTTTTGATACGTATATGAGCCGAATGATCCATCCGTATCAAGTTGTAAGGTGCGATAAAAAATACTCTCTCCATTTCAAATTGTAAGTCATTCCAAGAATTTTATAGAGTCAATTTTTTTTAAGTTTAATCAAAGATTATAGAGAGAAGCATAAAAATTTATGACATCAAATAGGTACAATATAAAAATATAACTAATAAAGAACCTAATAATATTTAGTTGGTATCAGATATGTTATTATCATATTATATAAATTTGGTCAAACTTTATAAACTTTGACTCTTCAAGATTTTTGGAATGACTTACCATTTGAGATGGAGGAAGTATGAGATATAATATTATATATGGGTAATAATGTAGGATCACTGCTATCATGTACAGAGTATTTCTTATTTCTCACTAGATATCTATTTGATTTTTTTTAAAAAAAAATTCTAAAGATTCCAACGAGAACTCGAAGCATAGTATCTTTGACTCAGAGACATTCATTGTGACTGATGTTTTACAACAATAACATGATCTCTGTTGAAGAACCATGAAGATTCCACCGCTAGAGTCCAGAAGAGCATAGTTTTGGATGGAGTGATGGACCCTTGAACTAACCTTGTGAGGGCTTGGTCCACATGACGTGAGTGCTTAGCATATACGGACTATATACCATACATAAATTTTTGGATCGTCTAAAGATTTTTTTGTGCTGACAACTAACACAAACTCGGGATATCGCTGAAGCTTTGACAATCACGAGAGCAAATCCAACGGTTTTGCATATTTTGATTGATAAAATAGTGAGTTTGCCAAGTCCCAAATTAATATGGCAAAGGTAAAAAAATTCAATCTCCAACGGTTTGACAAAATTGACTTGACAATTACCAAAATTGTGGAACAAAATTGTGGCGGTGAGCGAAAAGACACACGCAGCGGAAATGCCAAGCGCAATCCACGGTTGACATATATGCCAATTATTCCCAGAAAATTGCCAAGTTAACAAAAATGCAAAGTTCATTTGACAAACCGTTGGATAAGAGTTTTAAATATTTTTTTTTTGCAAAAACAAAAAATACAAAGCTCATTTGCAAAACCGTTGGAGTTGCTCGGTTTATGGTTTATGGTTTATGTGACTGATAAACTAGATGTTGTTGTTTTATCATTTTAAAAAAATATTATATCATAGCTGATTAGCCACTGATAAATTCAAGCAAACATGGTTCAAATAAAAAATGACTAACTCATGTCAAAAGATAGTGAAAACTAGAAACTGTAAATACAATAAACGATACTTCTTTTTTTTCGATTCCGGCTTTCCATTGTTCATCGTAAAAAGTACTACAAAACGGCACTAACAAAAGGTTCCTTATAAAATAACTTCAGAAGCCAAAGCTATTTTCTTTTTATAAAAAAAGCCGAAGCCAAAATAAATAGCTACATCGAGTTATTCTTCACAAATCGAATGTAAATAATAAACTCCCGAAAAACTGTTTTTTACCAAATATTCTTTAAAATAGTTTTATAGTTTTTTTAAAAGCTCTATACGAGGAGCTAAAACCTGAGCCCTACCAACAAAACATGGTTCTGCTTGGACCGCTTCCATAAAACCCTTGGAAATTCGAAAATTGCGCCCATTTCGTTTCCTTTCTCCAAAATCTCCGCCGGGTCCGCCCCCTCCCACTCCCACTGTGGCCACTCCCACCGCCACCAATCGCACTCGCAGTTGGCGCGCGCTCGCGTCCAAACCAAGCAAACCCCCCAAAGCCCTAGCCTCCGCCGGCGCCGCCACCGCCACCGCCACCGGCCGGGCTCCCTCCCTCCCTCAGGCCCCGGCCGACCCTTGCCTCGTAGCACCCTAACCCTACCCCCTTTCCCGCCGCCGCCGGAGCACGAAAAAAAAATGCCGCGCGAGATCATCACGATCCAGGTGGGGCAATGCGGGAACCAGATCGGGATGGAGTTCTGGAAGCAGCTCTGCCTCGAGCACGGCATCGGCAAGGACGGACTCCTCGAGGACTTCGCCACTCAGGTACGTCCAACGCCCCCCATTCCCTGCTCCTCTACTCACGCGCTGGCCGCGGTGAGTCGATTGGGCCCTGCTCTGATCTGTGCTGTTTGTGGATATGGCGGCGAGGCTAGGTGGCTCTGCTGTAGGGTGCCTACTAGTAGAATTCCCACAAGTCATGTTCAAGTTCTCGTGAGAACATGTCAAAAAAAAGTTCTCGTGAGAATTGTGGAGATTTTAATTGGGTATTGGTGGTTGGGGTACGGAATTTAGCTTCCCTTCAAGTGCCAACACGTTTTTTTTTCCTCAGTCAATAGGGATTAGTGTTTAAATGATTTTCTGTATAGAGTTGGATTTAGGTGGAGTTAACAAAAACTGCATACAAGAAATTGAATGAACAGCTTGATACTTGCAACATCCATGTATCATGTGCCTCATTTTGCTGGAAATTGTTTCTGCGAACTAATTGTGCGTCCCTTAAAAACATCCACTGCAACACTTATGTTGCCGTCTGTAGTGGACAGATGCAGTTTTTACCATTTCTATTTATCTGGGATATATTGGTGTCTAAATTAAACAAGAGGTAGCTCTAATTGCTTAAGTTACCTGCAGGGGGGCGACAGGAAGGACGTCTTCTTTTACCAGGCAGATGATCAGCACTTCATACCCAGGTCTCTGCTTATTGACCTGGAGCCGAGAGTGATCAATGGAATTCAGAACAGCGAGTACAGGAACCTGTACAACCATGAGAACATATTTGTTGCTGAGCACGGTGGTGGTGCGGGGAACAACTGGGCCAGTGGGTATCATCAGGTAGAGTTGTGCTGTCTATATCTCTGTTTGCACGTAAGGTTTCCACCGGATGAACCAATCTTGCAGGCTTTGTGGACTTGATTGGTTTGTCACCGCTAATTGCTCCTTTTCTCGTTTTAGAAATAAATGTTCAAATGCCTTTTCATATTCTCATAGGGTGAACAAGTTGTTGATGATATCATGGACATGGTTGACAGAGAAGCAGATGGAAGTGATAGCCTTGAGGGTTTTGTCCTTTGTCACTCTATTGCTGGTGGAACTGGTTCAGGTTGGCTATCTGGCTCTCATATTTTGATTTTCTTTGCATTTTTCTATTCTCCCACTTCTCTGTTGATACTGCATATTGCACTTGGAGTATTTTGTGGTGCTTACCATCTGACTTGCTGTATACATTAGATGTTGCCTTGTTATTATGAAACATTAAACAGTTATTCTCCATTTGTCTAATTTGTTCTGTTGCCCATGTTCATTCAGGTATGGGTTCTTATCTGTTGGAGACACTGAATGATCGATACAGTAAAAAGCTTGTGCAGACATATAGTGTTTTCCCAAATCAGATGGAAACAAGTGATGTTGTCGTCCAACCTTACAACTCACTTTTAACTCTGAAGCGGCTGACACTGAATGCTGACTGTGTGGTTGTTCTTGACAATACGGCTCTTAATAGGATTGCCGTTGAGCGTCTTCATCTATCAAATCCTACTTTTGTACAAACAAACTCTTTGGTGTCCACGGTTATGTCTGCAAGCACAACTACTTTAAGGTATCCTGGATATATGAACAATGATCTAGTTGGCCTGCTTGCCTCCCTGATCCCCACTCCAAGGTGTCATTTTTTGATGACAGGTTATACTCCGTTGACTGTTGAGCGCCAGGTAATTTGATATCCTCTTCCTCAGTTGTTACATTGGTTCATGTAGCATGTTTTGTTTTATGAATCTGCAGTTACCTTTGCTTGTCCATTGACTGCAATTTTTGGACACTTTGTCAAAAGAATTAGGGAAACTAGTTAAATTGATGTTTGTTTTGGCGAATCGCTGAACTATTCAGTTATACTGGATGTGCTATGTGTCAGGTTAACATGATACGCAAAACGACGGTATTGGATGTTATGAGAAGACTTCTGCAGGTATTACCTGTCACTGTATGAAGGGTGGTTAACTCTTAAGTGTTCCCAAAGTTTGAATCCTTTATTTATGAAATATTGCAGACAAAGAATATAATGGTATCATCATATGCTCGGACAAAAGAAGCTAGCCAAGCTAAATACATCTCCATACTGAATATCATTCAAGGGGAGGTGGACCCTACACAGGTACAGTTTGTCAAATCAATTTTCTTCTGAAATGTGGATATATCATGGTCAAATCTAATGATGGAATCATGAAATAAAATTTGCCAAATACTGAAGTGTAATGACTTAGGAGTTACATACATGAAATGGTCATCTGAAATTCTAAATCAAGAATTCACGATAAAACATGGTAGTTTCATACCAATCGTTCTCTTCCCATTTTACTAGAGGAAGTTGCTGGAAATATATAAAAGTTTAAGATGTGTTGTTTTATCGATACATCAAACAAAGCACATCTGTATCCACCTTTCTCCTTATACACTCCTATACACCCTGCACTGGTTGAAAATGGCATGAACTTTCACTACAAATCTGTAAACGGATGTTAATAAGTTTTAGTTGGAGTAAGATACAGTTTAATGTTTTCCCTTTTGTGTATCCTAAAATTATTTGTTTGTTCTGCCTTATTTTATGTGGTCTTGGCATGGATTTAGGTTCATGAGAGCCTGCAAAGGATACGTGAAAGGAAGCTTGTTAACTTTATAGACTGGGCACCTGCAAGCATTCAGGTTATTCTTTTTTTTTTCTTTTGCAACCATTCAGGTTATCGCACAACTCAAATAACTTTTTGTTTCGTTGCCTGGCATTAAAATTTGTAAGCATTTCAACTGCAACAGGTTGCTTTGTCAAGAAAATCCCCATATGTTCAAACAACCCACAGGGTACAATGATCTCTTCCTCCTACCTTCCCTCCCTCCCTCACCTTTTGGTGGGATTTGAAAGAATGCATAATGCTGTACTAAGTAACGCTGTGCTACAGGTTAGTGGTCTGATGTTAGCAAATCATACGAGCATCCGTCACTTATTCAGCAAATGCCTGGGGCAATATGAGAAGCTAAGGAAAAAACAGGCTTTTCTTGACAACTACAGGAAGTTCCCAATGTTTGCTGTAAGAACATATTTGAACAACTTTTGAATCTCCTAGCTCATTTTTTTGAATTGTTTAGCATACATGCATATTTTGTGCTGTTTACTTAGCTATCTGTTTGGTCAAGTACTCTATTCCCTACATGGTTTTTGAGGCGTTGTGGCGAGGCACGGCACCCTACCCCCTTCACAATTCCTAGGCATTTATGGCGGACGCCTAGGCGACGCCATATGCACATTTAGGCGCCATGAAGGCGTGTATAAGCTAGAATTTTAGATACTAGTGTAGCACATACATACCTTGTTTATTCACAATTCTTGAGGCCAGCACATACTAGTACAGCTAAGTACTATTAATCGGTTAGTATTATACTAATCAAAGGAAAAAGTCTACTTTGTGTTCTGTAAAAATGTAAAGATTAAAGAAAGAACCCAAACATATATTATACTAATCATTAATCAAAGAAAGATACTTTTGCTTTGCGCTATGTAATGGTCAAAGAAAATAACAACCTAAGCACAAGCAGGCATTAGTCTACCCCATATGTGGCTATGTGACAGGCCAATAATATAATATGAAAAGTAGCACACTGTATTCAGAGTACAAGCACCACTCTATCCATGAGCTGAGCCAGAGCAAACAAATATGAAAAGCGGCAGATGGGAGATTTGGTGAGCCAAAACACGAGAGGATGCATGGGGCGTACAGGTGTGGACAGACTCAAAGCGGACAGACAGGTGCGGGGCGGATGGACCTGCGGACAGTGGCTTCGACTCAAAGCCGGCGGACAGCCGGCGGTAGCAGGCAGCAGATGTGGATGGACAACAATGGTAGGGACCTGAGGTGGCGGATTTCAATAGAGGAGCTGCCTCTGCTGTCGCCAAGAGCTCTAGCGCCCGCCACCTTCTCTTTCCCTCTCATCTCTCCGTGAAGTTGCGCGGGCTCTAACCGGTCGATTTCCCACTCATAGAGCACATATGCAATCGGTCCCGCCCTTTTCCCTTGTGTTGCGCCTGATTCTTGCCCGCGGTCAATTTCGTGGCTACCGCCCGACTCCCCTGTCCCCCGCAAGGATTCATGTTTGGCATCCGCTGCAGTCCTATAGGCATCTCCCCGACGCCATTCCACGCCTAGATGATGCCTAATCCTATAAGGCGGACGCCATACGCTCCAAGGTCGTGGCGAACCCGACACCCAGCACCCTCAGCACACCTTGTCACCTAGGCGATACCTCATAAATCATGATTTCCTTTTTAGTTGAAATGGTCAAGTTCAGGAACCTTTCCAATGCCGATTCAACTAAAACTCTTGCAGTTGCAAAGGAATTTAGATACTGTGCCATTATTACTTACGACTATGATTGACAACATGGTTCCTTAGAAAACGACAGGTATATGTAAATTTTCTTGAGAACACTACTGTCCACTGTGTACGACTTCACCCTTTTGTGCGACATGCTGATTTCTGATCTCTTCATGCAGGACAATGATCTCTCTGAATTTGATGAATCTCGAGAGATAATAGAGAGTCTAGTTGATGAATACAAGGCCTGTGAGTCTCCAGACTACATTAAATGGGGAATGGAGGTAAATTTAATGCAATCAAAATCTTGTTCTTTGCATTATTATATAAAATGCTGAGCAATCTGTTCCAAAGCAGGACCCTGGAGACGCAAACGTTGCGGCAGCACTTGACTCTAAGTTGGTAGTGTAAATATAAAGGTACCGTCTCACAACCAGGCACTTTTTATGTGGAAATACTTTGATGCCCTATCATATTGAATTGAGTCAATTGACCATCCACTACAAACCTTGAACATTTGCTGATCTCTGACCTACATCTGCTAATGTTGAAACGACTGCTTCCCTGGCCCTGGGCATATTTTTGTATATTGCTGGCAAATAACAGGTTCACACTTTAAGACTCTACTTTCCTTTTGAGGGAGTGATGATGTTTTCTCAGTACTGAAATTCTTTCGACAATTTTCACTTTCAGAAGCAGATAATTATGGTGTTGTGATTCCTCACATACAATGTTTATTAATTTGATAATTTTGGAAACCCCACTGTTCCAGCAATTCACACAACTGAGGAAGGCTCTCTACATGCAGATCCTGATCCTGTTGGTCATCCAAAGATGCATCTAGTAGTCTTCAGTTTGACGCCGCCTGCTTATCTAGATCATATTGGAGTGCTGCCAAAGTGGGTTATGAAGTTATTCGACCTCGAAGTTTGTCTCTTTTAGTCTGCTATATATATTTTGAAACCCACTTCCTCAGGCCTGTGTGCATTTTCCTTTTAATGTCTCGTGACTGCGCTCTTTGGTGGTGATGATGGTTGTTTTCCATGCCCTTGAGGCTTTGATGCTGATAGTATCAATTGGGCTGATTGTGCTGAGCGTTCCTTGCTGAACGCTGACGACTTAGAAAGTTTTTGTTAATCTAGTTTTTGGGCCTGGTCTCCGTCCCATCCTGTGATGCTATGCACTCGTCTCTGGCAATGTTTTTAGCGTGGTGGGTTTGTAAACATTGAAGTGTTTACCATGAAGAGAACGTTTCCTGTCTTATAGAGACATGGTCACATAGAAGTACGAAGGTGGGATGGCTCCATCTTGTGGATCTGTAAAAGCTAAAGTATTAATTCCCATCGTCTACTTTTGATTACTGAAGTTTCTAAAATTTCTTAACTGTATCAGCTTACTAAATTATGTTAATAAAATCTGAAAATCTGTGCAATTTTGTTACTACCATGTGTGTTTAGCTTCATCTGAAAATAATCCATGTTGGATGTGTAGGACGAGTAATATGTTAGAGCAACTATAATCTCTTATATTGCATATTTTTGGTACTCTCCGATTGTATATTTTTTGTACTCTTATAGAGCAGCTCTAGCCATTGGCAGGGAGCGCAATAATGAGGCAGCTTGTGATGTGTTTCGGGGGATCGGAAACTCAGGATGCTGATCGATTCAGGGCACCATTGGCAGGGGCGAATAGCCGAATACAGCCATGAAGGTCAGATGACTGGGTCTTGGGTCGTCACATGTGCAAAGCAGAGGGTTAGCATTATTATTATTATTATTATTGATGAGCTGTTACGAACAATAATTCTCCACTAGTCTTGCACGGGACGGTAGTGACATTGAAAGAAGGAAAATTCAACTCGGTGTTAAATATTTTTTATTTATTTTAGGAGTGTCTTGGAAGGAAGACCATCCTAGATAATTTCTCTCTAGTAAAATAGATGATGTAAATTATATGTTTCCTCAATATTTTTTTTCCGAGACGCAATTACATATATGTTTTCTCACAATAATGTTTATTTTATGAGACTTAGTTATAGACGTAGACACTCATGTCACATTCACCCCTATGAACGTCCGCACGTAACACGCTACTCCTATGAGCACCCCTATGATATAGTCTATACTTGAGTTTTGGGGAATTTCTTTTATATATTACTAGCAAACAAATATAATCTGCTTAAACAAGCAAACAAATATAAAATTTCCTAAAAAAAGGCAAACAAATATATCTCAAACAAATACTAAAAAGAGTATTCCAACTAAATTTTTAGAAACATTCCTTTTTATCAAGCTAGAGGTTGTGGCACAATTCCTGACTTCGATCATACCACACACACTCATGTGAGTAGGTTGTAACACTATACACAATTAAACTTTAAAGGAACATTGTTACCCTTGATCGTTTGTCTAATTATGGTGTTTGGATATTTAAAAGCAACAGGTTGAAAAGTCAGCCTTACTTTGAAATTGGCCCAAAGAGGAGAATCTAAGTTTTAAAACGTTACTCCCTCTGTACACGAATAAACTAATTTATAGAATTCGTGTCAGTCATTTTTTTTTATTTTGACTAACCCTATAAAAAAATAAAAACTTCTATAACATAAAATGAGCATCATGTGAAAATATATTCTATGGTAAATCTAACGATACTAATTTAATACCATAAATTTAATAGTTTTTTTTAATTCGGTCAAAGTTCAAAAAATCTGACTTAAAGTCAACTCTAGGAATCTATTCTTTAGGGGACAAAAGGGGTAATTAAGTACTCTCTTCATTTCCAATTATAAATCGATCTGACTTTTCTAGATATATAGATTTTAGTATGTATCCAGATATACATTATGTGTAGATAAAATGATAAATACTAAAAGCTAGATCGACTCATATTATAATTCAAAATTGAGGGAGTAGATAAAATGATAAATACTAAAAGCTAGATCGACTCATATTATAATTCGAAATTGAGGGAGTAGATAAAATGATAAATACTAGAAGCTAGATCGACTCATATTATAATTTGAAATTGAGGAGTAGCCTTGTTGACCTAGCTCTTCATGGATTTTCACATAACCACTTTTCCAACGTGGTAACATAAAAATTGTAGTACAAGTGATATGTTTAGAACCAAGTTGAAAATTTAGAGCAAATATAAATTGGGTTTGAGGCCTTAATTAGCATGAATATAATATTAAATTCAACACCTAAACTTTTCTCTAAGTCTGGAAAATAACATCGGTGTCAATGCTTAGAGTTGGGTTTTAAAACATTTTGTATGTTAACTTTATAAAAACGTATAATCAGAGTTGGAGTATAAACAAAGATCTTTAATTCAGGTTAGCACTTTGGGGATGTTTAGTTCCCCATGGAATCCAAAATATTTTGGGTTTTGACTCTTTATTTTGCAAAATGGAACTAAACACCACCTAAAATATTTGGCAAAAATTGGTCCATTTCCCATTTTGGATTTTGGACTCAAGAGGCCAAAATAAGGGAATCTTTGCATAGGTTTGTGTGTCATCCTCACAATCCCCATCATTGGAAGACAAATTTTGGTTGGAACTAAGCACCCTACTAAAAAATTTTGCATTTTGGATTTTGGAATCCAAAATAGTTGGGATTTTAGATTTTGGATTTTGGTTGGAACTAAACAGGGCCTTTGTTGACAAGAATATTATGGTAATTCTTCTAATGAAAAAAATGTACTAATGATTGAGGTAAGTGAAAAAAGTTAAGAGTTGGTAGGGCCAAGCTCTATAAGAAAATGTAGTATTGTCATTTGGTGGTAATTAGATGCAAGTTTAGAAGGTTACTTTATGTATTTTTCATAATGACAGAGGTGGGTAATTTTTTATAAAATAACATAGATACCATGGCTATAGTGGATGATCATTAGTCTCTACCAAATTAAAGGCTAGATGATTATAATTATTGTGAGAATTTCTAAATCTTGTGAGGATTAACATGGAGTCTCCTTTGGGGTCTCTAATAGTAAATTGTAAGATAAGTGAGTCTGCTCACTTGAACTTATCAGTTATGGTACAATATTTTTCTCTCACAATAAAACAACCAAAACAACATTAGTCATCTTATCAGCCGTAGAAATCATCAGTCAAACAGACTCCTAACATTTTGAAGACAGTGATATTGAAGCCAATAGTAGGGGAAAAAAACAAAGGAGAAAGACATACCTTGCCGGTGGTTGGTGGTGGCCTGTGCCCCGTTCATGCTTAGCGCTCTCGCACATACGGTTAGCTGGGCCAGATGGGCTGTGTTGATCTCGTAGCTTGTTTCCTTCTCACAATCCGGCCTTTTTAGTTCTTTTCATTCATTCATGTCCCAAGTCCACGGAGGAAACTAGCGGCCTTCATCGATTTGCTTGCCCATTCGGTCCATCAAAAGCGCTGCAGCAGTTTTGGCGGGAAAAAGGTGCTGTTGCATCTTCCTCAAAAGCGCGGGAAAAAGGTGCTGTTGCATCTTCCTCAAAAGCGCGGGATACAGCTGTACCTGCGTTTGATTATTTGCCATGTTTTTTTTGTTTACAATAAAATAAAATAAAAAACAAATATGAGACGATGATGATGAGAGTACGTGAACCATGTAGTAGGATAGGAAAATAAAGTCCAAATGTAAAAGTGAACCAAGATTACTTTATTGGTGAAATGATGTATATATATACAGGAAGGCACATCCTTACTTCCTGAAGGGATGTAGTAACTGCCTAATGCAGTTACTAAAAGCCCATTTATTGATTATAGAATATATGAATATTCTCAACACAAATAGTTTGCCGTGCATTTTTTTTATAGAGCGAAATGTTACACGGTACGGTGTTCCAAACGAGAAAGAATATGTGTCCTAGAATGGAGCCGACCCGACCTTGGCTGTGCTGTACGTGCATGCGCTCTCGATGATCTATCGACTGATCGACACACGCCGCCAGCGACATGCACATGCCGCCCGTGCATATATATATGGGTGCATACGTGCAGTGCCAAACGTATACGTGCAACAACTACTAACGCGGCTGCACGAACAGCAGCGATCCATCTCCTGCAGATCGATCGGAAACATTCCTCCCGTATTTTTTATTTGAATTTTTTTGTCAAATACATCCTTGTTCAAATGGTTTGAAAATCTAGAATCTTAGCTCGGTACCACCGTTGCTGACGCCGAGTTTAACACGTCTCGACACTGTGATCGGTGACTAGCTCGACGCCGGTATCGAACTGAGGTCTAGATTTTAAAATCATTATTCAAGTGGAGACAAAAAAAAGATCAAAAAGCAAAAAAAAGACGAAACATTCCCTCTCTTGTCTCCTAACTGCAGCACAGGGAGACGGCGACGACGCTCGAGACGATTTCGAATTTAGCAGGGGTAAGCTCAATATAATCCTAGAGAGAGAGAGAGGTACGGCCAGTCACAGGCAAAACACATCGTCGATCCCGTTCCCAGCGTGCCCGTACCACGTACTGTACACGACTAATTAGTGGCTTGGTGCACAGCACAGTACCTGGTGTCAGTCGTCGTCTGCGCCTGCACCTGCAGCCGGTTGAGACGTACAGTAGTGAGTCACGACGCCCAGATTCCTCACGCTCGGAACCGTACCGATCGAGCAAATCCACGATGAGCATGGGCCATGGGGGCCGGTCCGTGTCTCCGTCCCTACAGCCGGCCGACGTGTCACGCTGCCAGCCTAGCTGGACGTGCAGCAGCAGCAGCGCTCAAGCTTGATGGTTCGTCCGTGGAGAATAGCTAGGTTGGTGGTATCAAGGTCGAGACAACTTTTTCGTGAACGTGGCAGAGCGAGTGTTTCATTAAGAGGTTTAGAAGTTTGCAACAACCTATAAGTATAACACACAAAAGACAACTACTCACAGCAATAAACACAACCTACGACCGAATCATCACATAGCTAACGTACTAGACCAACACTTAGATCTCCCACTAATTCTCAACAATAACACAACACGTAAGGCAAAAAACGTTCCTAGCAACTAGCTAGGGCAGAGTCAATGGAGCATCCACCATGGCGGTTTGGCAGCCATGTAGGAACTTTGGCATTGTCCATTACAGTGGTGGCGGAGCCAGAATTTCAAAGTTAGGTATTCCCAATGGCTAAGAAAAAAGTTCCATTCAAAAAACATTTTAAAATAATTCATGACAACATCAATAACTAAAGACATACATTGCTCAAATCTAACATACCTAATTACCTATAGAATAAAGAGAAATTATAACATAAGAATATTAATGAGAACCGGTTTTTGTGTAGAAGAAATATTAGGATAATATTAGTAAGGTTAACGGATTGTCTTTTTCAATTTTTTTTCGTTCTACATACTCTAGGATCTACAAGAAGGATGTACGAACTAGTATTAATTGAAAAGTTGTGATAATCATACTACAAATAATTCTAAATTAACGTAATATGATTTACGAAAGATGTGCTCACCACGTCACCGCGTCATCCACTCACCAATGCTAACAGGTACGTACTACTACCAAGGTTCTGGGATTCGACTGGGATACTCCGAATTTCAACAAATTTCGTACATTTCGGTGTGGTCCGAAACAAATTTTGAGCTTCAAATCTCGATAATTCACTGAATTGAGTCTAAAAATCGACCAGTTTTTTTTTTGAATTTCGTCCATTTAGGGTGATGGCGAAATATTTTTGAAAATGGATCCCAAAACCTTGACTACTACGATTCTGAACCATCTCAGAGAATCAGATCGAATAGGAATCGACACTCGTTTCTGTTTTCTTGGGCGATCATGTAGGGGCTTTGAGGCCATGAGAGTGGGTGCTGCACATCGGAAATGAGTGGCCTTTTGACTTGAGAAATAGATAATAAAGCTAACTATAGCATATACATATATGTATAATTGATGTATAAGTATTTTTTTTTGGTATAGAAAAGTTGGGTATTCCTAGGAATACCAAGGCATCTGCATGGCTCCGCCCATGGTCCACTAAGCTTTTGCAAGCCCTTCTTGACATCGAGTATAGTCACACGCCATGAGTATTCTAACCACCACGATTATATTGGTAACTATGATACACGGGTATTGAACCCCAAAGGTGGTCTGGTTGTACCCAATGTCGTCAAGATAGTAGCACAATGTACAACCATCTTGGATGCCACGACTAGTGGGAACCACCCTGTGGCGGTGCATGGAGCTGCCAACAACGAGAAGAGGTAGGGTTGTCCCCAAAACATAGTAGCTCACAAGGCCGAGACAACTTGGGCCTTGCTTTGGTACAGCTCACAACAACTTTATAAAGCTGTTGTGAGCTATTTTTTTTTTGTCAAACACGTTTTTTAAAAATAACTTCACCCATTAAGTTGTTTTTCTTCCCCTCTCACAAAGACATCAAGTGAGATGAAGCTGAAAATAGTACTCCCTCCATTCATAAATCATAATCGTATTAGCCTAGAGAAAATGTTAGACTTTATAAATTTTGACCAACAATTAGTCAAATTGTATGAATGTTTAGAACATAGAACTTACAATAATAGATTTCTGTTAAAAATGTCTCTAAGATGGTATTGATGTTTTTCTCACTGTCTTTATATTAAAAGGGAAATTAATGGTCAAAATCTATTTTTGTATGACTTTTGCTTTTGTCTAATATGATTATTTATTTTTTAACAGAGGGAGTAGTTTTTAACAGCTCTCACTCCCCTTTCTCTTTAATATCATGCATAAAGTTGTTGGTGAAGCTGTTTTGCCAAACACTTTTTTTTTTCAAAATAGCTCAGCTTCACGTAGAGAGTTGCTCATGAAGCTATTTTCACTAGTAAAGCAAGCAGAGCTGTACCAAACATGCCCTTATATCGAATTAAACTATGGTTATAGATTCAAACTGGTGTTGTCTCTAAACGAATGTTTAAACTTTTGATAATAACTCTTTAAAAAAACTTGTATTTGGATTTTAAAACTCTTGATAAACTCTTTTAAAATAAGAAAACGTCTATGTTAAGGTGTTGGCACCACTCCTTGATTTTAAAACGTGTGCGTTTAGTTTGGGACCGGACTGGTTACGTACGGCTAGGTGCCTAGGTGGCAGTACGTACGGACACGATGGTCCATGGGTTGGGATCGATGCATGTCACAACCCGCCGTCGTCATTGCCAGATTCCATCAAGTCGACGGGCTTCGGGTTCGCGCCGTCCAGCCTGGACGTGCAGCTAGCAACAGCGCTAGCGTGAGTGCGCTCAGGATTTGCTTGCTGGGCAAGTTGGTTAGTTTGTTAGCTGTTCAAGTTGGTTTTAGTTTGTTACTACCATGGACAACCCACGCACAGGTTGAATCTGCAACAATCGTGCTGCACACACGGACACGTTTTTCTACTGAAAATTATACACATTAGTTTTTCTATATATTTTCTATTGCCCTCTTGTTGTGTTCCATGAGACCTCATGTTCCATGATATGATTTTACTAAATTGAAAATAGTTTTACTGAATTGCATAAGAAAAAATTGCCATGACATATCGTTGTGTTTAAATCCTAGGTCCGCCTCTAGCTTGGAGGATGATGACATTCTGAAGGCACTGGCAGAAGCTCAGATGAAAGCGGATTAGTGGACGCCAGCCGAAACTCGAGAGAGGTAGACGTCCTGGAGGAGATCGTCGGCTCCCTAGAGGGAGGCGGCCGACGGGAGGAGACGTCTTGGAGGATGGATCTAGAGGCAGGCGTGCTTGCGATGGGGAAGGGAGACGACAACGGGACAAAATCTGCCAAAGACGGTGAGGAAGTGCCGCTATCGGCTGGATCTGGGCCACGAGAGGCCACCGCCGAGATAGAGCGAGGCGGTCTAGAGGAGGGGGCATCAACTACACATGAGGGGAGGTCAAGCACATACTGGAGAGCCGTAGTCGAGATGTAGGGGCGTTTGGCAGCGCTTCGCGGAGCTGATTCTTAGGCAGAATCACTCCCTGACTGCCAACACATTTTCTAGTGATAACTGATTCTCTATTGATTCTGTGAAATGATTCTTTGAAATGAACTAAGAGGCCGAGAGCTGGAAAAAAGTAGCTTCATCTGATTCTGTGAAGTGATTCTTCATGTTGATTTTAAGAGTTTAGGTTAAACAATGAAAGAGAATCATTTTCAGCCGTAGAATCACTTCACCAGTGAACCAGTGAAACAACTGGAGAATCATAGAGCACAGCTGTAACAAACATGTCTGTAATGTGTTGGTAGCTCTTTTGTTTGTATGAGTTGCGTGGGTAGGTGGAGTCCGCATCATTTTCTTTTGTAAAAAATTTATAGTCCGCAACTCTATTTGTTCCAAATTATAAGTCATTTTGACTCTTGGTTCATTCAATTTGATATGATCTGCATAAATTATTATATTTGCATGCATAGCAAAATATAAGTACTAAAAAAGTCAAAACAATTTATAGTTTAGAATTGAGAGAGTACTTTCTATGCAAGCAAAGGTTTCCTTATTTTTAAAATACTACTCTACTCCCTCCGTTTCAAATTATAAGTCATTTTAAGAATCTTGGAGAGTCAAAAAAATTCAAGTTTTTTCAAAAATTGGATAAAGAAACACAAAACATGAATTAGGTATACTATGAAAATATAACTAACGAAGAATCTAATGATGCTTAGTTGGTATCATAAATGTTATTATCATATTATCTAAATTTTGTTAAACTTTAAAAACTTTGACTCTCCAAGATTCTCAGAATGACTTATACCAATTGATTTTATCCTAGATATGAATTGAATTGTGGATTAGACCCATATTTGAATGTAATGTTTTTGTTTCACGTTTATTTCACTAATTTTATTTCACTTTTAGGGTTTCTAATGCAAGTTTACCAAAGATTTACCAAACAATTATGCTAAACTGTTGGAGAGAGCGTATATTATTTTAGTAAGTTGTCAAATCACGATATTCACAAGTGAATTTTGGATGAGCTTTTTATTTTACAAAATGACTAATAAATCTTATGATTTAACATTTAACTTTAGCAAGTGTATTGGAGTTCATCTAGATGTTCCTATAAATTACGATCCTACCCCACCGAATCGCTACCACCCCCACCCCAACCCTCTGTCTCTCTCGGGGGCGGGGCTCTCGCCTGAAACAGCCGCAGCGAGCTCTCCATCTCGCTGCGGCAAGCAAACCACGCAAGCGCACCGATCGAGCGGCAATGGATCAGGCTTGGATGATCCTCCACCGCGTCCTCAGCGTCGACCTCGCGCAGGCGGCCGCGCACGTGCGCGCGGAGGCGCAGCTGGAGCAGCGTTTGACGGAGGTCGACAAGGAGGAGGAGGCGGCGGCGGCGTGGAGCGCCGCGGCCAAGCCGGCCGACTTCACCATCTCGGTCAAGTCTCCGCCGCTCGTCACCGCGGGCATCTCCCACCCCACCCCCGAGAACCCCGACAAGAGCCCCAACATCCTCGCCTCCGGGCCCTTCTGCCTGCTCACCGAGTTCTCCGCGGCGCCACCCACCGACCCCACGAAGGTCTACTACTTCCGTCCTCCTCGCTCGAGCCACCTGGTGGTCTTACGCCACTTACGGCGGTACGGCGCCGATGGTCGGATCGCGGCGTCCGCGGAGCGCGTACCGGACCGCGGTGGCGACATCCCCGAGTTGCTGTTCAAGGACGTGGAGAGAGTCGGGTTCCTCTGCGACGACAAGGACAGATGTTACGTGATCGCGGAGCTGAGGATCACCTGGGACGACACGGACTCCGCCCTTCGCCACCAGGCTCTGCTCGTGTGCTACCGGTCCGTCCTCGGCGCCTGGTCGAGGAACCCGATGGAGGTCCCCTTGCCGCCTCCGCCTGTGAAGGACGGCGCCCGCATCCGCAACCGGCCGTGGGTGCCCCATGGCGCTGTCGCGCTCGACACCATGGTGATATGGTTCGACCTCTCGTGGGGGCTCCTTAGCTTGGACTTCAACTTGAACCTGCAGAAATCGGAGTTTGGATTGGAGTTTTCCAGCCTGCCACCTGATCGTGAACTTGGCCCCGACGAGTCCATGGCGGATATCCACAGCAAGCGTTGCATCACGGTGAGCGGGAACTTGGTGCGGTACGTGGAGATCATTGATCCCAATGGCAAAGCACCCACGGTGTCCATGTGGCATCGTCAGCGGGGTGCCCAAGGATGCTGGGAATGGACCCTGAACTACAAGGTCAGCTGGCAGGACATCCGGAACGATGACTCCTACGATGAGGTCGGGCTACCGCGGCAGCAAGCTGCCGTCCCTAGGCTAGTGTGCGTCAACCCACTCGACCCCAACGTGGTCTACTTCAGCGTGAAGAACAAGAATGCCATATTCGGAGTCAATGTCCCCGAGCACAGAGTTGTGCACTCGGAGCCCATTGGGAGAGCAATGGCGGCATTATTCCCCAACAGCCGGTCTTTCCTCACCTGGAATATTCACCCTCGCACTGCAGGTAAGACAACTACATACCTGCGATTCAGCAACTGATTCTTGGTGGAGGTTGTTTATCTAGTACTAGTAATATCCTGATTATATATATGTTCTGCAATTACATGATTAGTACTGCATTCCCTGTTCTGTTTGCCCGAGAGAAGTACAGATAGCATGTAGCTGTCTTTCTTGGTGAGTATGGAATAATGCTTGTGTTTGCAGTACTTTGCACACTGCGTGTCCTGTTTTTAGGGTGTTGTCGATGAGCAGTCATCATCAGTTACGTATATAGCAATAGTATGAGGAGTCACCAGTTCTGCTTTTGTAGGAGATGTCACCCTGGAAAGGATGCCAGCCTTATAAATTTGTTTGAGACAGAATGCAGTTTCATTACCAAAATCAAACGCGTACAGAAGCTAATTGACATGTTTCCCTGTTTCTGATCCCTGTTGCCTGAAAATGGATTTCATCAGCCTGCACATAACACATTAGCTCAACTTGATGAGGTTACACATTTTGACAGAGCGTGCAATCTAGCATGTTTCAATCTTGCAGTTATACCATGCTTGCATTGCTTCTTTCATCCTGTGTGGGTGCAATTCAGATATGGTTCGGTGATTCCTGCTGCTCATGTTGTTTATCTAGTAGTAGTACTTGTGTTATGCAAATAATTCTGCTGTGTGTTCTGCATATCTCAACAGCACCGTGTGATAAAATGTTTCTGCACTCTACCATTTGAAGTTACACATTTGACAAAGCATGCACTTCATATTAGGGGCAATCTTTTTGTCATGAGTGCTTTATCAACCATTTAACGTCCTGTGATGATTCGTGGTGTCCATTTTTTTTCCCCTGAGAACAGCCATTTACCATATATTTACCAGTTACCAGTTATGTTAGGAACAGCCAGTCATGATTGTAGCTTGAAACCACATTTGTCAATGCAGATAACTTGACTGTTGATGCTTCCAATCAAGTTGGGAGGCTCAGACAATTCCATAATTTACACTTTCCATCTTGTCGATCGCTGCAGAGTTAATGGGTGCATTTTGATTTCATTATTTATGATCAATCTGCTCTTATATAGAGGATGTTTTTTTTTTCATATCGAAAAAAGTTACACTCGTTCTGATATGCTGGACCAACCAATCGGTGTCCCTTGATGTCAGAACTCAGAAACTAGATTCGGCTGGTTAATTAATAGCATTCCCCAGCAAGTAACAGATATATAAGATGTGTCTATCTTGTGCGCTATTGTCTGACAATGGTTTATTTCTCTGTTTCTCTGTTCATTAGTAGTGGTGGTGTCCATTTTTTCTGATTGCAGCCAGTCATGATTGTTTTTTTTTTCATATTGAAAAAAGTGACATTGTTCTGAGTATGCTGGACCAACCAATCAGTGTCACTTGATGTCTGAACTCGATCAGAAACTAGATTCAGCTGGTTAATAGCTTTTCCCAGCAAGTAACAGATATAGAAGATGTGTCTATCTTGTGCGCTATTGTTGCATACTGTTCTTGTCATACTGTTGTCAGATTTAGAATACAGTTACCGTTGTTTAACTACCATTTCCTCTCTGAAACAGAACCAGGACATGTATCACTGGACCTCCCGGCTGATGGTTATGCCAACGAGAAACACGGAGAGAAAGATGAAGAACCGCCACATGATCGCAAAGGGAAGTCAAAGGCCATGGATGGGCAGAGATCAACACCAGCGAGCAGCGGGCGGAATAAAACGCTGCGGATCAAATGAGTTGCGTGTTTGGCTTGATGGATGGGGTCGTGGATTCATAGGATGGACTACTGGAACATTTTGCCCTGCTGTGCTTCGCATTTGATTTGCGATGTTTTACACAAATTGTATTGGGTATGCTGTGTGGAGTGGCACTGAATTACCATCAGGTGGGAAGTGACGAGTCCCCCGTTTGTTTTGCTTGATGGATGGGGTCATGGGATGGACTAATTGGAACATTTTGCCCTGCTGTGCTTCGCGTTTGATTTGCGATGTTTTACACAAATTGTGATCGACTACTTGGGACATTTTGCCTGGGTGCCCAGAATCTGCTGGGTGTTTTCTCTTGCTGTGCCTACAGGCCACTTTGTTCTCCCTTTATTTCAGGCCTGAAACCCTGTTAATAAAATGACTCCTCCGTCTCATTGCAACACCTCCTATTCACTGACAGTGTTGTCCATTTTTTTTTGTGTGAGGGTAGTGATATACTGGATGATGCTAGGAACAATATGATTGCAGTTTGGAATCATGCTCTGTGCTAATGCTTCAAATGAAAGGATGTTCGATTATTGCATATCCGCATTCTGACTAAAACTACACTTTTCCATCTTGTCGCAGCAGTAGAGTTCCTAGGTGCCTTTAACTTCATTCTTTATGATCGATCAATCGATCTGTTCTTACATGGAGGATGCCTTTTTCCCTGTAGAAAAGTGACACTTGTATGGCATATGTGCTGCATTAACCTTTTACAGATTTTCCTTTGGTTAAAATTTTGCATCGTTAACTGTCAGCGTCACTCACTTGATGTCAGAAACTAGATTCACCTGGTTAATAGTTTGCCGCAGGAAGCAATAACAGATATATAGTGCATGTATGTAACTTGTGGGGGATATATAAATATATATATATTCAAGTGTCTGTCTATCCAAGTAATAACAGATGTATGTATCTATTCACCTGGTTAACAGATTGGGCTACATAGTTTTGGCAAAGGAAGGACACTGCATGTCCGTGTTGTACCTATTTCATTCACTTGTAAAATGGACCACATGTTACATGCTAGAGATACTTTGCAGATTTTTTGCGCCCTGTGGCTCTCCACGTGGACAAATGATTTTTTTTAAGTTCACCTGACTAACTTGCACAACCCGCCACCCCGGCATATATTATTATACAAACTAAGAGCAACTCCAACAGTTTGACAATTTTAGTTTGACAAAACATGGAATTTGCCAACTCTGAAATAGATATGCCAAAGCAAAAAAATATGCAATCTCGAACAGTTCCCCATAATGACTTGGCAAAAACGGAAAAAAGGAAGAAAAAAAAAGCCGCCGTCCAGTGTTCCGCCCTGAAGAAAAAAAAGGAAGGAAAAAAAAGGAAGGAAAAAAGGGCGCAACCCAGTGTTCAGCCGTAAAAAAAGAAGCAAAAAAAATTGCCTCCCCTTTTTAAGGTCGCCAAATTGCCAAGTGCGGGCTCTTATTTGCAACTTTGGCAAAAATGTCAAGCCCAAATGTCAAACTGTTGGCCATCAGATTTTTAGTTTTTTTGACAAAATTAGATATGTCAAGTCTAAATGCCAAACTATTGGAGTTGCTCTAAGTAAAGAAAACGACAACTAATCCAGTGTCTAGAATACAACGCTTGATTGCTTGACTAAATTTTGGTAATATAACATTTACGATGACATGTAGGGTCAATATATCACTATTTTTTTATTCAAAGAAAATATAGTCATGTGGGATCTTATTTTGTAGATAAATTTATAAGAAATATTATGATAAAAACATATTAGAAATCGGATTCATAGTTAAAAAAGTAAAAGCATTTGAAGCTTGATTATCTAAAAGTTTCTTATGTGTATGCATCATGAAATTGTGGTCCAACTTTTCAAGTGCTACCAAATCAAGACCTGACAATGCAACTGCCCACGTACGAACATGCCATTTTGAGGAGGAGCTCAACTAAACCTGGGCATGCAGCCCGAGCCCGTGAGCCCGACACGAGGCCCGCTGTTTTGGCCCGACACGAGCACGACACGAGCCAGGTGTTGTGCGGACACGGGCCGGCCCGGCCCAGTGTGCGGGCCGTGCTTGGGCCACACCCCAGGCCCGTGGGCCGGCAAGGCACGGCCCGTTCGGCCCGCTATAAATGTTGTAGGTATGATAATATATGGAATTTTAATTTATAATAGTTCTAAATCCAAAGATACATCTGTCTTACATTATAGTCCAACTAAACGTTAAAGTAGGCTAAATTCGCAAAAAAAATCAAAATGAGCCAAATTTGCACAAAGAAAAACAAAAAAATAGACAAAATAAGCTATGGGCTGACACAGCCCGCAGGGCATGACAGGCTCACGGGCCGGCCCGACGGCCCACGGGGCCGTGCTTGGGCCGAAGGCCAGGCCCGCATGCCTATGAGGCACGACCCGTAGGGCATGCGGGCCTCCTTGGCCCGATGGCCATCGGGCTGGGCCGGCCCGACCCGTTGCCCACCTATAAGCTCAACAACCGTATGATCAAATTCTGTTTAACTGCATATGTGTCAGTGCTTGCGTGTGAGGGTGGGTAGCTATCGACCCTGGGTGGTAGAATACACCCATGGTAGCACAATATTTTTGATATATATATAGATAGATAGATAGATAGATAGATCGATAGATAGATAGATATAGATCGTGAGGGGGTAAATAGGCATGTTTAAAATTATATATATATATATTAATTATATATATTGTTGTATAAGCAATAAACACAAATGTTCTTGTCATATACTAGCTGAGTAGTAACACTCCAAGGCTCCAACCATGTTTAACTTAGTTTTGATCATAACCGTGTCTGTGTGTTACTATTAGTTTGTGTAAGGACCTGCTAAGCCTAGAGGGGGGAGGGGGTGAATAGGCTGGTTTAAATTTCATTTGCACAAACTGTTAGTTCCCAGGCACGACACTGCCGCTCTGAAGCCCGACACTCCTGCTCTCTGGAGCGGCAGAACTGGTTAGCAAAACAAAAGTAAACACAATTCAAAATCTGAGATGCTAATGTAAATTCTACTTGAATGGAAACCTTTCTAGGAGTGTTGTGAAGCTGCAGCACCACTTGAACGTGGTAGGAACACTCCCAACGCGTAGATCGGGACCAAACCCTAGAAATTAACTTGAGTGCTATATATATCAAAGTAAATGAACAAGCACAAGTTGACACAATAATTTATCCTGTGGTTCAGCTCGCCACTAAGGCTTGCCTACGTCCATGTTGTTGAGGTGCGCCACACAAGGCTTGGGCTCGCCACCAAGGCTTGCCCTTTCCTTGGTCTCAAGTCAAGAGAGCTCACTCTTGAGATGAGGGGTAATGTATTAGCTCAATGGTGGTGTTACAAACCTCCCTAGGCTGCCACAAAGAGAGAGCAAGCTCTAGAGCGACGCGCTATCCGGCTAGGAGCAAGCTCAAAGAGTAACAAACTCAAACCGCTGGCCACCACGCGAACCAAATGCTTGTAGAAGTAGTAGTTCTGAGGGAGAAGCTTTTGCTGAAGCTTGGAGGCTCAAACTCTCAAAGATTTGAGTGGAAATCAATGGAGGAGTGTCGACGAAATATGCGTCGTAGTCTTTGATCAGTAGATTGTCAGAGGTTGATTTGCCAGTTAGGCAGAGTTAGAGGTTTGATCAGTTGGGGAGTGCTTGTTAGTGATTGTTGGGTTCTGAAAGTGCATCTAGCCCTTTAGTGGGTTTTGATGAATTGAGTGACAACACAATTAAAGGTCTAACAAGTTTGCTAAGTATATAAAAGGTTAAACAAGAAAAGCAAACTTGATGGTATTCCACACAATGTTGAAATGAAGGTCAAATTGTGTATTGTTGTATTGGAAGATCATGGGAATAATCTAGTTCAAGCAAAAGACAACAATGCAAATGGAATCAATGAAATGGCTTCTATATTGTGGGATATCATAGTATCATGTGAAAGAAAGCATACTTGACAAATGGCAAATGAGACATGAGTTGATAGTTATGAATTGGTCTCTATATTTGCTTGCTTTACATGAACAAGAAGAGTTGGATAGTGGACTAGTGTTGATCAAGGATTAAATAATGAATCAATAGTGCATTAGTGAGAAAACACCAAGCAAAGGTCAAATGACAAAGGAGACAATGTATATTGGATATAATATGGTCTTTACTTTAGTTTGCTTGTATGGACAAAGATTTGGAGAATCACTTTGCATTAATATGATCAAGCTAGAAGTTTGAAGATAGAGATTGAAGTGAGTGATAGGAGTGTCAAGCCAAAATAAGGAGGGTCTAAGGAATTGTGAATTGGCTTGACCATATTGATGTGGAGTCTCATATATCAAAGCTTGATTGATCTCAACATTCATATCTACAAGATATCAAGCAAGGATCACAATATTGAAGAAATGGTTTTCAATCGGTGCTTAATATGATGTGATTTGAGTATGGCTTGATAGAGTGAAGATAGCAAGGAAAGGACTTTGAGGTACTAAGCGAAGGTGAAGGTCAAGGAGACCGAGGTACTATGGCTAAGGTGAAGAAGAGAGTACTTGCATTGAGTCGAAGTACTAATCGAGCTATGAGGAGTCATATTATGTTGAGGATCAATTTATTAGTGGTAGTGACTTGAAGCCATGGGCTGAATTCATATGCGTTGGAAGATTCAAGTCACAAGCTCTAAGGTGTGTTTGCTCAAAGAGATGAGATAATGATGATTGCAAACACATGCTCAAGGTATTATACGAATGAGGACAATACATTCAATGGTGCAACCCCAAATTATCAAAGGATGCGGTGACCAACTCAAAAGCATTTAATTTATTTGATGTTTTGAATTTGAGTTTAGGAAAGACCGTACTACAAAGGGGGATGCAATGTGCATGCTTAAATGTGCAACCAAGTGCTCAAATTCCACCAAACATCCTCTCATACCTTGCCCAGACTCCCTGCAAAACAGTTTTTTCATTCGGAGCAATTTTGGGCAACGCAGCGGTGTTGTTCCCCTGAGCAGCAGTGCTGCGGTCCAGCAGTGCCGGGCTTAAGTCCAGCAGTGCCGGACCTTTCCAGCAGTGCCGGGACTTGAAGTTTCCGTTGGACAGCAGAGGGTATTTATTTCCCCTCCCTGCCGCCCCAACGGTCATCTCGACCATTCCCTTCCCCAGTGCTCACAACAGCAACTCTCTCCCTCTCTCTAACTCCATTGGAGCTCCTCAAGCTTTTCCTTTGATTCCTCTCCAATCCTTTGAGAGATTGAGCCTCCAAACTTCATTAAAGAGCAACCCAAACTGTTCTTCATTCCCTAGAGCACTTGGTTCGCGTTCAAGCCGGTGGATTGCATTCGTTACTCTTGGAGCTTGCTCCTAGCCGACTAGAGCGTCGCCCATGGAGCTTGCCAACTTGTGTGGCAGCCCCGGGAGGTTTGTAGCCAACTCATTGCAGCTAAGAAATCATCCCTCACTTCGAGAGTTCACTCTCTTGATTTGAGAACGAGGGAAGGGCAAGCCTTGTGGGGCAAGCCTAAGCCTTGTGTGGCAAACCTCAACAACGTGGACTTAGGCCAGCCTTGGTGGCGACGCTAAACTACGGGATAAATCTTGTGTCACTTGTGTTTGTGTTATTTGCCTTACTTGCATTTATTCTCAAGGTGATTTCTAGGGTTTGCTCCCGATCTACTTGGTGGTGCAGCTCCTACCACTTTCAAGTGGTGCTAGAGGTTCCCTACACCTCTAGGAAGGTTTTCATTCAAGCACAATTTCCATTCTAATTATACATTTTGAATTGTGCTCCGTTCTGTCCTGGAGGCTAGCACTGCCGGGCTTAAGAGCAGCAGTGCCGGGCACCCCGGCAGTGCTGGACCCAAGGCCGACAGTGCCAGACCTGTGCTGACAGAAAGTTTGCAAGTTTAGTTTAAATAGGCCTATTCACCCCCCCCCTCTAGTCCTGCTGGGCAACATCAAGGTCCTTTCAGGTTCTCTCAGTTGTTCTTCTCGTGTCCGACAATGCCGCGGACGGAGAACGCAGGCTCCGCCCTTGGTAGTGGTGGTGACCCTCCACCTCCACCGCGTCCACCCACCGACCGGGGAAAGGGCAAGGGCAAGCTTGTGTCGAAGAAGCGGAAGAGGCTATTGATGGATCTAGCGTCAGTGGCCGCACTAGCTACAACCGAGGCTGCAGAGGCATTTTAGCAGGATGGACGTCGCGCCGGCTTGAGGATTGACTCCTCACCTCACCGTGGAGCGCGTCATGAGTCCCCCTCTCACACGGAGACAGAGCCCACAGAGGCTACAGATACTGAGAAGGTTGAGCAGGCAAACACCACAGGGCACACCTCAGTGCAGGACCTGATGGCTAGACGAGTCACTCGCTCACGTGGCTCGGGACCACCCAGGCCCGACAGTCCTCCAGAACCCCGTCTGCCATACCCTGTGAGGCACCAGGCCAGAGCCCTCATGGCGAAGCAGATACAGACCTTGAGGTTTGTAGATTTCCAGACTTGGTTCCCTCCGCAGCGAGACCCTCGTGCTAGTGCTCCGTTCTACACCACTGTGCATGAGGATTTCTACCGAGGTTATGTTCAGACTGACGCTCCACTTCGCGCACACAGAGTGTTCTCGCTTCAGCGTATAGAGAGTGTCGCTGGTCCAGAGATTTCCGAGCATCTTCAGTATCTCCAGGGCCTGACAGAGTTATTGGGCCGTGTTGGCACTTACCAGGAGGACTGGATACGCCAGTTTCACGCTTCACTGTGGATCTCACATGACCACGAGTTCTTCCACTACGAGTTCAGAGGTCGAGACTACAGAGTCTCTGCTGCCAGGTTCATGGAGATCTTTCACCTGGAGGCATCTGAGACGAGGATCCACAGCTTGTGCTACGGTCGTCAGGAGGCACCTTGTCGACCTAATGACGGAGTAGTGTCGTCTATAGATTTTGTGCGACCTTGCTTCCAGCAGCCGTTCAGAGAGGGCTCTAGTCGTATTTCGCGTGACCTCACGCCACTTGCCCACACTCTCCACGAGACACTGAGGCATACTATCTTACCCAGAGTAGGAGCCCGTGACACACTCACCCGCTTGCAGCTGTGGCTCCTAGCTCATATCATGAGGATGGAGAAGTTTGACATTTTGGATCTGATTGCCAGTGAGATGGAGGACATCATCACCGCAGGTTTCAGAGGACACTTGCAGTTGCAATATACTCATTGGATATCCTATCTGATGATCTCTAGGGCTGGGTCACCTTCACTGCTTACCACTCTCACCCGGTCAGCTACTGTGTTCCCAGAGTACCAGATGAGCCAGTTGGTCATTCATGGTAACTTACCTCGTCCCAGCCGCGCTCACCACCTAGACACACGACAGACAGGGGTTCCTCCACTGTCTGATGAGCAGTAGGATGCTACGGTAGAGAGGCTTGCAGCTGCAGAGTTGGCAGATCTTGATGCAGAGATAGAGCTGCAGCCGACGACACTTACTGAGAGGACCTGGCCTCCGACAGCTCAGACGAGGAATACAGGCCCATTCTAGAGTTCATACCCCAGTCTCACGACCACGAGGCCGGTGGGTCAGGTGCAGCTCCAGCTCCAGCCTCAGGTACTTCAGAGGCCACCATACTAACCATCCTTTCGAGGATGCAGGAGGAGCAGACTCGACAAGCAGGGTTGAGTATATCAGAGACAGGGGGAGAGTTGTGAGATAGGGGATTTGCTTCTTTGTGTGATTTTATTTCCCCGTACTCATGTCATCATATCTACCTTTCATGCATTGTATATATGTGTGATGCTTGATGTTTGGAGATACTTGTGCTTGTGTGTGACAAACTCTTATGCTTCACTAATATATCTTGTGAGTTGTCACTTGTTTCATGATATGTCCCTTTTCGATATTGATTGAGCTTCCGCTCCATACTCCGATGTATACTTGAGAATATCATGAGGTACTCCGGTTCTATTTCATATTCTTTGAGTACCATGTTTGTGGCTTGGCTTGGATGAGCAAGTATCATTCACTCTTTTTCACTAACCCTTGCTCAAACAAACCAAGTCACTTGCCTAACCATTCATCTCTTATATCTTATACTCGAGGATTATTGTCGTCAATCACCAAAAAGGGGAAGATTGAAGAATCATACGTAGCTTAGCGACAAGTAAAAGATTATTGTGGCTAATGTGTGTTTTGCAGAGGCTATGCGTAGCTTAGCCATAGTAATCATTGTGAATGGGCATCAATGGTTATCACTTAGCCCCCAAGATTGATATCGTTTTGGATTTCAAAGAGTTATGATAAAGACCCTAGAGTGATAGGCTAAGTGCCATAAGGAGATGAAGAGCACTTAGTATAGATAGGGCTTTGTTTTTTATCTTTGACCGTACTATTAAGAGGGGTTGAGATTAGTAGCTTGACTTAGGAGAGCTTCATGACTTAGGTGGGGTGCACACTTGACAAACCTTAGCTCTAAGCAAGCCTATGGTGACCGTAAGATAGCCTAGAACAACTTCCATATTCATCGTGACGAAAAACAAAGTTGAGAGGGCTGAGTTCTCGGCGACGGACGCTAGAGACCGTGGCGTCGAACGCTGTCAGTCGCACCAGACAGAGGCGTCGGACGCTGGGGTGTCAGCCCCCGACCGTCCGTCGGCCTACCCGAAAGCCCTGTTTTTGGCTGAGCGAATTTGAGTCCGACGGACGCTGTCTGTGGAGTCGGCGTCGAGCGCAGGGAGAGCGTCCGCCGACCTTCCAGAGACGGCTATTTTCAGCCAGCCCGAGCCAGGGGCTTCGAATGCTGAGGCATAAAGTTGGCCATGCAGCCCGTGGCCCGAGGGCTCGGCCCGTGGCCCGCTGTTTTGGCCCGGCCCGGTGGCCGCCGTGCCCGAGCCGGCCCGACCTGATGCACCAGGCCGTGCCTGGGCCGCCACTCTGGCCTATGGCACGACACGGGCACGTCACGGTGGAATCCCGGCCCGACGACGGCCCGACTCTCCACCAGCCCAACACAGCAAAACAACCTCCCCTAAGGCCCAAGAGGCATGTGTTGCTAGATAGAGGCCGAGGGATCCCCCCGTGCGGCCGCCCCTAGCCCCCCGACCCCAAAAAACCCCCCAAACCTAACCGCCCCGTCCCCCTCGGTCCCTCCGTGGCTACACCGCCGCACGCCCCGCGCGGCCGTGCCCGCACGCAGCACACCCAGCGCCGCCGCCGCACGCCCCACGCCCGCACGCGACACGCCTCTGGCGTCTCTCTCCCGCCTCTCTCCAACTCTCTACCTCGAGCCCTCGAGCGCGGGCCACGAGGCCACGAGCTCCGCGTCTCCACCTCCACCGCGCGGGTGCACTGCATCGGGAGGCCGAGCCATCGAGGCCAGTCCGCCCCGCGACTTCTCCGCCACCGACGATCCTGCCGCGGGCTCCTGTCGGTCCTCCTCTCACCGCCACTCCGGCTCCTCGAGGCGGCACGGAGGCACGACGTGCTTTCGGGCCGGCCCGACGGCCCACGAGCCATGTCTTGGGGCCGATGGCCAGGCACGAGCACGGTGTAGGCACGACACGACTGGCACGGTGGCCCGTCGAGGCACGACGCCGTGCCGGGCTGGCACGGCCCGATGGCCATCTATACTGAGGCAGAGCGTCCGTCGCCCTTACGAATGAACAGAAACTACCCGTTGGGCAGGGCGACAGACTTAAGTGGACTGTTTTCTTCAGCCCGAGGCAATTTTTGTGGGGGGCTATTTATAGCCCACCCCTTGCCTTCCCACCTTGCCTTTGCTCATTTCAGTTACTGAGTTGCTTGAGAAGGTTGGGAAGAGAGCAAGAGCCCTAGAGAGAGAGAGAGATTCGCGAATCCATCCATCCTCTTCTCTAGCTCATCCAAGAGTTCAAGTGTACATCCACTCTAGTTGTGAGGCTCGATTGAGTCAAGTGAAGATCAAGACTTGTTACTCTTGGTGATTCACATCACCTAGACGGTCCGGTGGTGCTTCGGAGGAAGGTGATCGCCGGAGGATTGTCGGCGGTCCTTCTCCATCGACTTGTGATCGGTTGTGCGCGGTTCACCGAGCCGGAGTGGCAAAGAACCAACCTGTAGAGAGCACTCATCCCGGCCTTGCGCAGGATTGAGGGGGAGCAATACCTTGCGAGGTGCTCCAACAAGGACTAGGGGGAGTGTCGACTCCTCGATACCTCGGCAAAACGTCGTTGTGCCAAGCTTTCTATCCCTAGCTCTTTTATACCGCATTACTTTCCGCATCATTCTTACTTTTATTGACTTGCTACCGCGGTAGGCACTAGGGGGTAATTGACATTGCTAGGATTTCATATTGCTTTAGAAATTTGAAATAAGTCCAATTTACCCCTCCTCTTGGGCATCTTGATCATTTCACAACAATAATAAGTTATTACTCCTTTTTTATTTAAAGTAGTTGTTTTTATTTCGGTGAGCCCAGGAAGTAATAAATTATTACTGCTTGCCTCACGGGAATAAAATACTGGGATGTTGTCAATGGTGGAGTGTTAAATAATATTCAATATCCGGGTTGCTAAATAGTAGGATCTTATATGACCCCGCTATTCAGCATCTAGCGATCTAAATAATTATTTAGAGCGCCACTCCCACAACCGTAAAAGTTATTATTAATTCTCATCCCGCAACCATAAAAGCTCAGTTATCAGCAAGCCTCATTCCCGCAACCGTAAAAGTAACTAATGTTCTCATCCCGCAACTATAAAAGTGTGAGCTTAGTTATTTAGAGCGCATCCCACAACTATAAAAATGTAAGTTTAGTTATTTAGAACGTGTGTATATATATATATATATATATATATATATATATATATATATATATTTATACGTCTATTATACACTTGGGTACATTTTCTGTAATGCACACAGGCCCAAACTTGAGTCGGCCTCTGACTTCCGGCCGCATCTCCCGAAATTCTTGGGGCCGGCCGCGCTCGCGAGAAACGGGGAGCCGCCCGTGAGATACCGCGGACCTCTGCTCGGTTGCTTGGCTGGGCCTGAGGCTGTACGCACTGGCGTACTGGAAAGCAGTACTGAAGCACAGTTCACAGAAAAAACCGCGCAACACGATACGCTACAGCCAACTGTAACCAAGCTGGCGCGCGCTCACGCTACAGCGAGCGGATTCCCAGCACCTGTGAGGATGGACCGGCATGCATGCATGTCTCTTGGGTTGCGCGCTAGTTTTTTATTTGCCTAGAAAAATGTTATAACTCTCAAACGAAAAAATCAAATCAAATTCTGTTTGTACCATTAAATTTGTTTCAATAAATTCTTCAAAGCAAGATCTCAGATGAATATATTTTGATAAAGTAATAAATGAGCTATAATATTGGTGGTTGATATAAAGTATAAGATATAAAAGAGAATGAGTGCGGAAGAAAGTTGTAGAGGAAAGAATCTTGATGACTAGGACAAGTAGATGATGAATTTAGAGGAATAGCAGTGCGGACAGTCTGAATTTCTTTAAATGTACTGATTGCGACGTGATGACATCACTAATCCATCCATCCATCGCCTGCCTGGTTTCTTCAGATCGAGATGGCTTCGTGAAAAAGAGAGATGGTCTGAGTTGGATTTGTGCTAGCTCCGATGGCGACGTCCCCACCAAGCATGGTGCATGCATCACCACACACTTTTTCTCTCTCTCTCTCTCTCTCTCTCTCTCTAGACTTTCCATTCCTCACCTTCTCTCTTTACCTTATTATCATGCGCCTTGTATGAGATATAGATGAAATATTTAGATGAGACATTTAGATGAAATATAGAGTAACCTTATATTCAAATATAGTTTTGCAACATTTAATTAGATGGAACAATTCCAACATATATTTGAAACAGATGAAATATTTGAAATATACATTTGAAACATAAATAATATCTAGTTGAAACACTTCCAACATATGTTTAAAACAAATAAAACATTTTTAATAAACTTTTGCAACATTTAGTGTTATGGTATAATGCACATGGGTGCATTTTCTATAGAGAATGCACCTGGGTGTATTTTCTATAGAGAATGCACCCACCCTGATTATTGCAACTAGTTTCTTGCCCAGTTGTAATTGGTTTTTTGCCGAGTTGCAACTGGCCCAACTCTAGTTGTAATTGGATCGCGTCAGGTTGCAACTGTTTCTTGCCTAGTTACAATTGGTCTGACTCTAGTTGTAATTGGATCGCGTCAGATTGCAATTGGTTATTGCCTAGTTTGCAACTGGGCCGACTCTTGTTGTAGTTGGATCGCGTCAGTTGTGCAACTGTTGCCCAGTTGCAACTGGCTCGACTCTAGTTGTAATTGTATCACGTTAGGTTGCAACTATATCAGGTCTAGTTTGCACTAGATCAGATGTGTTGCATCTACTTCCGCCAAGTTAGAATTGTGTCATAATCATGATGACAACTTATAGTACATTGAAGTTGCATTTACATACTTAAAAAAAGTTCATCAAATATAGTCTTGTTGGATCTATTGTCCTTTTATAAAAAAATAACCGTGTTGCAACCAACGAATAACTAAGTTTGCAAACACAAAACACCATGAGTTGCAATTGGTTCGCGCGCACTGCTGGCGGCTAGCTAGTGAACAACATGCAGGAAATATACACATTTAGTATATAAAATATATGTTTTCAATAGGTAGGTTTGAAACTAGATTGTAACTAGTTGCATGTAGTAGAAAATGGGGTAAAAATTATGTTTTAAGTGGTTGCAACAAACGCTAATTACGCTACAGCCGAGTTGCAATTGTGATGTAACCATGATAGCAACTCATAGTACATTGAAGTTGTAATTACGTACTTTTTTTTAAAAAATCATCCCAAATAGTCTTTGTTGGATCTCGTTTTGTTAAGCACATTTTTTTCAACAACCTGGTGCAAACGGATCTGAAATAGGAGCTACGGTTTAGGAGATATCACATTTTTTCAATCCGAAACAAAAAAGATTCCCTACATGTGCGGGACAGATGCGCATTGTCTAGGCTGATGCGTACGTGCATTTGTGTGGACAGATGCGGCGTGCTGTCCAGGCTAGCGCGGCGGGCGGATGGACAGTGCGCGCATGGACAGTGCACGGGTGGTGCGTACGGACGCGGGTTTGCTGGGTCTGTTCATTTGCTGTAGCAAATGCACATGGGTGCATTTTAACCTCGCCGTGTGTGTGTGTATATATATATATATATATAAATAAAGATATATATATATAAATAAATAAAGATAAGAGTTATTTAAACTAGTTTTAAAAATAAATGAATCTAAGAAAAAGTAAACATTGTTGCATGATGCCTTCTTCAATTCATTCTCATTTGAGTAATGAGCACCTTTTCAGAGTAGAAAAAAATAACTGTTGGAAGGCATGGGCGCTTTGCTAGTATAAAATAAATACAATAAGAAATGTGAGAATAGAAGGTGGCCTTGCATTACTACCCAACACAAACAGAGGGTATAATTAAACTAGGACAAATAAACAAACATGGCTAAACTTTCTATTCAATTGATCCCTCTCCACAGCTTGTTCAAATTGTTCTAATCTTCCATTGGCGCCTCCAAAATATTTTTTGGGAAATCCTCCATCCAGCAGGGTGTGTATATGAACGAGGTCTCAATATGAGGTCTAGGGATGCCAAGATACTCTTTTGGACATATGTTACCTAAGTCCTGAAACTTTGAGGTATTCCAATGATAGGCTACTATTCTAGACAAAGGTTCATTAATAAAGAAGACAACCTCTTTGTAAGGATGAAATCCGAGTAAACTGAAACTATTTGAATAATAGCACCTTTCAACCATATCATCAGTGCGAAGAACATTATCATCATCAGAGTTCCATTCAAAGTTGTCTTCCACTACCCTTTTGTGCTCATCATTCCCACGATAAGAATATGTGTAGTACTTGATATCCTCTAATATCCAGGGTCGTCCATTTGGTTGATCACCGTACTCTTCCAACTTACGTACATAGGTCGTCAGATCAACACTGTGCCTCAACTCCCACACTTTTTGACCACTTGATGATTCGTTGAGAAGAAAATTCGAAGTCCATTCCAGTTATATTCAAGTGCACAATATAGCCCCTTCTCTGATATTCCCAACGAAAAGAATCCAGGATACCGATCGAAGCAGTGAACATCTGCTGGGGTTGGAATCAGTTTGTAATTTGCATTTGAGATGGTCAGCAACTCAGCACGCAACTTTAAGAGTCCATTTATGATATAATATATAAAGAGAGAGAAGTTCTGCTCTATGACTGGCCATATATATATAACAACTTATTCTAGGGGTAACTTTGAGTTACACCGTAATGAGGATATATATGACTAGTCATATATAACAACTTAACTTTAAGAGTCCATTTATGATATAATATATAAAGAGAGAGAAGTTCTGCTCTATGACTGGCCATATATATATAACAACTTATTCTAGGGGTAACTTTGAGTTACACCGTAATGAGGATATATATGACTAGTCATATATAACAACTTAACTTTAAGTTACCATTATGAGTATATATACTAGCTAATTTTCGGGATTATTATAACTCCTCCAAAATAAATTACTATAATATTACGGTAAATATCATTATGGAGTTACAGTAATACATGTATCGTAAATGTGTATTCACTAGTATACAAATATTATTAGAGATGGCTATCAATAAATTATTCTACGACTGACAACAAATGAGCAGAAGAATAATGCAGTCACAGGGAGTACCGTACGTAATACATACCTCAGAACAAGATTATTTTTGCAGAGAAGGTAGAGCCTTCCTCGGCAGTAGACTTTATGTAGATGCGTTTCATCCTCCACAGCAATGGTCGTAGTTTCTACCATAGGGACAGGAACTTCGGGAGCAAACCACCTCTCCTCCCAGCGCCCGGTTTCTGACGAATATACATATACTTGCAGCGCAGACTTGTGCTGACGCCGATCGATGGAGTAAGAACCGATCAATATCACATGGTAATGCGGTGACACGGTGGGATCGTACACGAGACATTGGCTTTGGCGAAAGAAGCCGTAGTGCTTCCTCACCTGCTCCGGCGGCAGCGGCAGCCATGCCCACTGCCTCGTCGCAGGGTTAGCGACGCAGTCGAGGTTATGGTGGCCTGCGAAATGTGTGCATAGCAAGAGGCCATTGCAGTGGTCCATGACTTCAAAGAACCCAGGGATGAAATCCAGGGCGCTGGAGATGGAGGGTCCCGTCGTGGGGCGGGCCAAGAACTCACATCGTGCTTGAAGTAGTTCAAGAAGATGCCGCCCACGGTGCGCGGGAGCAGGTCCTTACGCAGCAGCCGCCGGTCGTCGATGAGGTCACGCCATGCCCTGCAGACGCACCGGGAAACAGCCAGACTGCGTGGCCGGAGGTGGCACAGGACGTCGACGAGGAGGTCGTCCGGCAGCTCCCGTCCCAAAGCCATATATCCCCCTCCTCACCTCTCGTTGGTCGTTCGTTGCTGCTCGACGTCGGGATCGCAAGGGCCGGCGGCGGACGGGACACACGTACGGATCTAGCAGGGCGTGAACTTGTAGTCGTCAGGAATTAATAATCCAAAACGGGCACGATTTGTTGCGACCATCACGGGAATAGCCACGCAAACGAAGCCAACTCGAGAATCCTATGCCAAATAAACGGAATTGCTTGGGACTGGGTGTCCGGACGGCTCAATTTTGTCTCAACCAGCATTAACCTGTTATATACACCTTAATGATTCGTATCATACACGGACACGTACGTTGATCCGGTCTTTGTATATAGGTATGAACACCGTATCGCTGTCCTAAACGTCAAGTAATATGAGTATAATATGAATTGAATTGATTATTATCCAAATGAGTATGGATAAAATTGATTATTATCCAATGAGTATATATTGATAAAATTAGGGAGGGTGAAAAATGGATAATGATGATATATGGATTTGGATATGGATAAACATGGATTTATCTATATACCCTTTCCAATTACAGGCTTAATTAATTTGTTGTTATCGGATAGATGATGATGTTAGTCTTTCTAGGTGTAGACTATACTTGTCCATGAGGCACGAGGCCCGGTGGCACGGCCCATGGCACGACGTTCTGGCCCGGTCCGATCGAGCACGGCACGGCCCGGTGGATGGGCCGTGCTTGGGCCGTCACTTAGGGACGTGGCACGGCACGGACACGACCCGATCTAAGAGGCGACACGGTAATTGTGATTCCAACTGCTTATTCAGTTAAATAAGTTGTTAAAATGATTTATGGTAACTAATAATTGAATTGCGACTTATTAAAATGATAAATATTTGTCAAAAACTGAAAATGATGAACACTTATGAAACTTTTGAAGTGTTTCTCGTCTAACGGGTCATGGGCCGGCACGGCACAACGGGCGGCACGACACAGCAAAACGGCCCGTGGGCCGGCAGCCAGACACGAAGCACGACGGTCCGAGGAGGCACGATACGGGTTGGCACGGCACGGCACTGCCCGATGACCATCTATAGTGTAGACAGAGGTAGAGAAAAGAAGAGAAGAGACATGTTACACGGGTGGCGCCCCAAAGAGCACCGACGCCGATCTCCTCTCTCCCTCACCGCTCCTCCCCTACGGCTGTCCGAGTTTGCCATCAATTGTCCTATATGTGAAAGTGCTGATGGACCCAAACAAATTCACTTGGTGTTTGATTTGTCACATTTTTACACTTGTTATCGAGTGATCGTTTCGGTGGATGATAAGCCGGTTGATGTTGTTTTTGGTTGTTTTGTTGAGAGAAAAATACTATTTCGATAACTAATAAATCTGCTGATAAATCAAGCGAACAGAACGTGTATTATTTGTGGCATATTTTCAGTCCTCTTTATGAGATGATGATTAAGTGAACAATGTATAGGAAAAAGTCCAAATACACACATTTGTAGTGCATTTCTTATAGAGCGAAATGTAATGTTCTGATCGAAATATAATGAAACGGCCACAACGGGTCTATAGTCCAACTAGTTACACAGCATGTAACCTCACATCTTGAGTTCGACTCCAGGAACTTCTGTATGTGGATAAACAATCTCGTATCAAATCAATTGGCAAACAGGATATCAAATGTCGAACTGACTAAATTAAACCTTGCTAGATATTCCTACCTGAAAATAAAATATCTTTCATTTGTCCCATCAGCCCTACAGCCCTACTGATGAATCCTTCCGAAGGGGTCTGTTATTGACAAATCATGTACTTCAGCCTATCGGCTGCATGACCCAATAAAGATTTTTTCAGATACAAAATCGAATTGTGCACCCATCGAAGCCCTCTTTTCGAGCTCGAGCAGACTCTGCTGTGTTTCAATCCATTTGTAGCAAACGTTTGGAAATAATAACTCAAACCTCATTAATTCCAGCACTCTTGCATTTGATATAAAGAACTTGGCCAACTGAACCTGTGACTTGTAGCCATTATAATTTGCTAGCACAATTTTCCTTAGACGGATGTCTAGGGCGCCAATGTTTTCCTGGTATCTAGACCAATTTTCTACTTCAAGACGTGTTATCTGAGAAACAAAAGTGAACATAAGTTATATTTAGAGCAATAATCATCGATGTTATAGGAGTAAAAATGCAGAAGAATGCACTTGCACACTCTGGCCGGTACAAATGTCACCTGAATGTACAACTTCTCCAAGTGGGTAAAGCACTTCATTAAGTTAATGGCCACATTCAGACCGAGTTTCACATTAGATAATGCTAGAACCTTCACACCGCTCACCACCGCCGTCATGCTACCCATAATATTTGATCCCTGAGTTCAATCTAAAGCCTCTTTAGAATTAACACATCATGTATAATCCATATGGAGAGGAGCGAGGAGAGGATACGGGAGACCTCGCTTGCTGCAGGGACGCCATGGACAGTTGGGTGGTCGCGGACCTCGAGGTGGAGAGGAGTGGAGCGCCATAGGTGGCGCCAGCGGGAGGAGAGCACCTGCGTGCGGGCGCCGTCTTTGGTGGGGAGAAGAGAGACGATGTCGCCGAGAACGCCGTCGGGGAGGCTGCTGATCCGGTCGGCGAGGCGCTCTTCGTGTTCGAGCCTCCTCTTCTTTGATCTGGTGAGCACCCCATCCCCATGGCGAATTGGCAATGGCGGCGCAGGCGCGGCAGCCGATCGTCGGGGGTGTCGAGGTTGTGACGGAAACGCCCACGCCTGGCTTCTAAGCTTGTTTTTATTTGGGCTTTTGGGCTAATCTTCTTTCGTTTTCAGCCCACTGCAATCTGATTACTCTATGCCTTACGGTTGCATTGACCATTCTTAATTATAAATTATTCTAACTTCCTTTTAAGTTTAACTAAAATTATGACAAAAATATAATTAATAAAAATCTAATAATACTTATTTAGTGTCTTAAGTATTAATCCATCGACAATCAACCAGGATTTAGTTTTAATTTTCAAGTTTTTTTCCAGTCTATTTTGATTATTTTTTCCCTTGTTTTTACAGTCTGCCCAAAGCATCTCAAATCTTACCAAAATTCTAGAAAAGATATAAATATTTATGAAATCAAATATGTAGCATATTATGAATAATAATTAATGTATCATATGTGTTATTATTTTATTCTACAAGTTTTGTGACGTTTTGACTCTCTAAATAAATTTAAATCTCTACTAATATATAATGCACCAATAAAACTTTTCTAAAGCTACATCAATTACTGTCCCCGACCGTCATGACCTCTTCTATATACACCAAAGTAATTACACCCAAAAACAGCCAACCTTTAAAAACGAACGTACGAGATCAACTCTAGACTCTTTTTTTTCTCTTACTCACTCAGATCCGAGGTTATTTGGATCAAACATCACTCCTCACTGAATCACTCCTCACTCAATCACTCCAACGGTCGAGGAGTCAATCCCGCGCCCACCCCGCAGCCGGCGCGTAACTCTCCCTCTACCCCGACGTCTCAACTCCTCCTCGATCTGTCCCCCACTCACGATTACCAGGCTGTGACTCCTCGATCTCTCCCTCACAGACGCCGCGACCTCCTCAATCCCTCCCCCACGGACGAGCATCCAGGAGGCGACTCCTCCTCTTCCCCACGCGCCGACGGCCACTAGGTCGCGTGCAGCCAGGACGACTGGGCGCCTGATCCGGCGGCACACGGCCGACCGGCCGGTGGTGGGCGGCGGCGCCTCCTCATTCAGTATTCCCCTTCTCCTGCATCAAAAAAAAGTATTCCCCATCTCCTCTGATCAGTATTCCCCTTCTCCTCTGATCGATTGGCTTGCTCTTCTGTTGTCTTTGGATGTGGGTGTGGCTGTGCAGAAGGAGGAGGATAAGGCGCACAAAAAAGAGTTCAGTCATCTGTCAAGCTCGTCATCAACAACCCAAGGTCCCTTGGTACGACCTCTCCCCTTGTGTTGTGTGTAGGCATCTTATATGTTGTCTGTCAATTGACCATGATATAAAAATATTCAAGATTCAAACAAATATTCAAGTTGTGTTTAGGTATAACTTGCTCTCTAGATATAATAATATTCAAGATTCAATAAACCTGTGTTATCTTCTTTCTGGATTTAGAACGATTGGTGTAGGTGTAATAAAAATATATACTATGAACCGAGGTCACTCATCAAAACCAATATTTTGTACAGGCATGTATTCTTTGTTTTTTTTTCTTTCTAGCTGAAATTAAACACAAGTTTTGATGGGCATATGAGAAGAGCTGAGGTTTGGTACTATAGGAAATTCATGCAATCTATATACACACATGTACGGGCATGTATTCTTTATTTTTTCCTTTCTAGCTGAAATTAAACGCAAGTTCTGATGGTCATATGAGAAGAGCTAGAGGTTTGGTACTATAGGAAATTCATGAAATCTATATATTGGTTTGTTAAATTTTTTTTGCAAGTGATGTATGTGCGGGAAAGGCTGCGGGCTATTTCCCTTCCCCAGACCCCGCAGTGCGGGAGTCTACGGCACTGGGTACGCCCTTTTATGTATTAATTTATTTTTCTTCTCTCTTCTCAATTTTAGTTCCAGGAAAGTAAAATTTATCAGATTGAAAGACTTGGCCAAGATTCGAGTAGAAGCCTGACAATATCATCAAGCACGAGATCTACTGAATTATACTACACCATATATATACTGTACATTGGTAGTTCCAGCCAGCTAGGAGGGTGCCTGAAGATATTGGTGCTCAGCTTGTTCTTGGCGATCGCCCGATTGAAATAACTCAATGTAGCTTATTAGTTGAACAATGGTTTATTTTAATGGTATATTGACATTCGTACCGTGATCTTGCATTGCTAACTCTGCAAAGTACAACTGAGAATATCTGGATATAATTTATATATAGCTGAGAACCTCAGGTACTTTCATGTTTCTAAATTCTAAATTCCATGAGCTTTCTGGTATGGTTAATTAAAATCAATATATTGTTCTTCATATAGGTGAATGGGCCTAGATTGGCGGAGGACACTTGCCTACTGGTGATTTATTTCTACTATTGTTCTTCAAGGTTCTCTCATTAGCTATGTTCTATAAATACTATCCAAGACTCTCATGATTTAATTCACCTGTTCTGCATCTGAAGTTGACATTGTTTATCACATTGGTTAACTACATGAATTTTGCTGGGTTAGTAATCAACATTCTTTGTTATTCATATATGACTCAGTTGTCTCTTTTTTTTGGACAACTAATTCAGTTTGGGCCCTCGATTTTGATCTCATCCTCTCCCTCGCGAACAGTTTGGGCCGGCTGACCGGCTCTCGCGGTGCCGGAGCTTGTTGATGAATTACTGACAACTTGCTTTTTTATGCTATCTATTTTTTGTTTGACTCGAAACAGAGATCATGGATGCCTGTATGTGTTATACTAGCTGGACTACTGAATTGGGACTGATCTTTTGTTTTTTGCAAGTGAAGTGGAAATGATATTCTTAATTTGGAATGAGAAGAACAGATGTGTCACACTACAAAAATGGCAGGAACAGATGCATGTACACATCATTCAGGTTAGTTTTGCGAGTATTTGATCGACGTGTGGTTTTCATGGGGAATTTGTCTGCATCGTGTTGGTGCAGAGGATTCATATCCAAACAAGATGAAGCAGGGCCGAGCTGTTAGATGGGGCTCACTGATAGGAACTGCATATATGAGACTGAAAAGCAAATAAAGACAAAAAATTAGTCTACATGGCCTACTGCTGCATTATTAAAGTTCAATATATGAGAGGACCCTACTGTCTAGATGATACTACAGTTTTAAACATGTTTACTGAAAGTCAGACAGGTAATCAATATTCTCTCCTTTTGAAAGTTTTTAAATGTTTAGAAGCACTGTGAAGTGGAACTATGTCACTTTATCAGCCATGTGTGGTTGTGAACTAGGACTCTAGGAGTATTTAAGGCCTTTTTCTCTTAATATTAATATAATTATGTGAAACGTGAAACAAGACTAAATGACATATACAATAAGTTCCTCCTAACATCCTATATTATCTAATCTGATAGCTTTCGTTCAAGCTCATATATAAAGGAGCAACTGGTCCTAGATAGGAGATAACTCAGTTATGTTGCTTGCAGCAAATTCATTAACTTTGCCCTTCAGTTATCAAAAAACAAAGTTTACCTTTTGAAGTGTGCCTTGACCTTCATTAATGACATAATCAGCAAGTTCCTTTAAGTTAATTAGAGCTACCTAGATAATATAACATATTACAATTTTTTTTGGCTGTACTGAAACTGGATGATACATGTCTTCTTCTTTTTTTTGCAAGCATGCGCCACAATTTGATTACCAATGCGGCATGGTAGCCTTGTTTTGCTTACTTGCCTGTGTTTTTTCCATCATTGAATTCTTCCCTGAAATTGATGCTTGTTCATAGCATGTACATAAATACTACTCTTCAAACAAAATTCAATAACAATCACTGCAGTTGAAGGTTACTGAATTTTGTTTGAAGGTAACTCTAATGTTTATATTACTCTGATGTTTATATTTTTACTACTACCATTGAAGTCAAATCAGGTTGTGATGTATATCTTGACTTTTGATCCTTTACAGATGCGGTGGGGAAAAATCAGTTTGGATTTCATCTCATAGGGCAAAAGGAATAGTCATAATGACAAAATTACTGCAACAAATTTTTTTTCTCTTGGTTTACAACTACCTGTGTATGCGTTGCCAATTTTTGTGAGAAGATGGAGTACCTGTTTATACATTCTCCTGTTGGTAAAGAACAAGGTAGAAAAAATGTATACTTTTTGTAAATTTATGGGAACTATTTATTCATTCTAATGATGATGTCGATAGTTTGGTGTGCCAGGTGGCCCATGTGAGAGCCTTGGCTGCACTGGCATTCTCAAGCATAGGGAAGTATTCAATGTAGATTCCATTTCAACTTCTTAAGTTTCTTGCTATGCAATTATTAACAATATAATAACTCTTTCTACCGTTTCTTTTTTTTTTTTGAATCATAAGTCTATTCCATTGGCAAATTGATTACCAAAAGATATACTATCATTCTTTGTGGTTTTTGATTTATATTATAACAAAAAGATATTCCGTAGCATTAGCATGGACATTATACTAGTGACTTATTATTTCAGATAAAAAACTACTTTTCTAGATGCATGTCCGCGTAGACTATTTTTTTTTCTTTTTGTTTTTTCCATCCGCGCCTCTAAAGTTCTTTTTTTTCTCGCTAGGTGAGTGCCCGTGCGTTGTGACGGGAGTTAAAAAATCATAAAATTACATGATTTACTGTGCAAAGCTAATGTAAAATAGTATGATATCACAATTTCATATCACAAGAAAAGCTATAAAGTAAAATAGTTCTCTTAAACAAAAAATGTGTCCTATTGACCATAGTTCTTAATGTATTAACTTATTGTATCATGTTTACGATGTGCGAAAGATAAGCTTGCATTTCTTTAAGAATTAATTTTTTTATCAAATTTCCTTCATTTGCCAATAGTTTGATAACAAAGTCATTTCGTATTCTTCGGTCATCCTATCCATAGTCAAATATAAACCAGAAAATAGAATATAAAACATTATATAAATAAATTATGATAAATCAAAAAGTGTATATATGACCAAAAATAGTGTTTCACTCGGTTGTTTGGTCGGAAGAGAAAAGCAATTGTTGTCGTTTCCTCTTGCTAGATGTAGTATTTGGTTTGTTGTTTGTTTCTTCTATGATTACAACATTAGAAGGGCTCCCAGATTGTTCATCTTTATTGAGCACCAATGGACATCCCTTCCCTCTGTTCAGTTTCTTTTGTGCACCATCAAAATCATAGTTCACATACAAGTATTCTTGAAGTTACTAACAAAAATACAAGCATGCCTGGAATTCAGGGATCCTTCTAGCAATATTGCTCCTGCTGAATGATGTTAATTAACTCTTTAAGCATATTCCTTCACCTTTTGTTCACGACAACTGCAATTGCTATGTATCTCAGAAGATGGTGTGCATTTGTCTGAAAAAACATTCAAGTACCTAGAAAAAAGAAAGATGAAATCATTTAACATACCTAGAAATTACAGGGAGAAACTCCTATTGTTCAATTGGAAGGAAAAAAAGATTTTAGCATTTTTAAAAAAGAAACTTTAGAGAAAATTAACACACGTGTTTGAAACAAATCTCTTTTGGGTGAAGAACAATGTATTTTTATCCAACTTCGAGATTAATGATTCTCTTTATGATAAATACGAAACGATAATTATATTTAGCTACACAAATTATCCATGGCTTGCTCACTGTCGATATCAGAACTCTTTTACAGCAGTGCCTGCAGCGATCTTGTTTATTAAAAAAATGAACTTTTATAGTGGATTCATTTTTAGCTTTGCTCTTAATAAACGTACATGTCGTGGAATAACAGAGCAATGATCTCGTTTATTCCATTTTCATGGTGAAAGAAGACAAAGAGATCCTATCTTTTTTTCTAGATCATACAAAAGACTTGTGTGTTTTTTATTAAGATAGAGAGAATGTTTGATACAACGCGCTTTAGTAGCGTCCTAGGGGGTCAAAAGAATTGTATATTCGGAACCACCCTATCTGGAGCGCCCTAGAGACTCCAATTCATCAGTCATGCATATCCTATCTGGAGTTGATTTAGTGGTGATGAGAAGTTCTGCCACAAAAACTCAGATAATAAACAACGCAAACCATATAATGTAGCCTAACAACGATCATACTATCAAAAGATGACAGAGGAAACCCTTTGAATCAATAATATCTTTAAAGCAATTAAGCTCTTCCAGCGCAGCATCCAAGTTTCGATTTAAAATCTCGGATGCCAAGATCCCCCATAAAGTTGTTGCATATTCCACAAGTCATAGCTAGCACCAGCAGCATGCGGACGATGTACTGTTTGTTTGGCCTGAGCAGTTGCACGAGCTGCGCATCCCACAGAAAAGCGACGCGACATGAGTCTTCTCACCACAGGAAACCGTCAGCACTCGGCAACTAGCCTTTTGCACTAGGTAAATTAGTTGCCGAGTGCTGCACTCGGCAACTAGCGAGTCGGCAACTAATTTAGTTGCCGAGTGTCAGATTTCGGGCACTCAGGTAACTAATTTGTCGAGTGTTATTTTTGTTGCCGAGTGTCAGGTCAAGCACTCGGTAAAAAAAATTGGGCCGTCAAGCTTGACGGATTAGTTACCGAGTGTTGACGTGGGTGGCACTCGACAACTATTTTATTTATTTTTTTTAAATAATTAGTTGCCGAGTGCCTGGTGGCTGGCACTCGGCAACTAATCATGTAAAAAACAAAAAACAAAAAGACCCGACCCTACGCCGGAGCACCGCCCGCTGCCCTACGCCAGAGCGCCGCCTGCCCACAAGTGATATCATATGTGAACTTTGAGGTTTGTGAACAACGTACGTGACGACGTGCTTGAAACTTTTTCAAATTTTTACCACAACATACGCACATGATATCATGACACGTGCTCAAGTTTCGTGATTTTCGGAATTTGTTTGTATTTAATATAATTAAAAAACTACAAGCACCGAAGTTGACGACGTTGCCCCGTGAGCACGTTGATCGAACTTTCGAGATAGGCCAGGGATTTAGCCATCATTTACACTAATAAACAAGGATAACATTTTTGGAACGAAAGAAATATATTATTTCATGCACCTGCAGTTTAAATAAACATTAAGCGAGAAAATTGAAGAAAACAAAATAAACTAAGAAAAAATACCAAAAAGCAATAAAAACTTCCAAATTTGAACATGTTGTTTACAATAGTTCACTAAACACACAAAAAAATTGGAGCCCAAAAAAAAAAATTAAGTTGCCAAGTTGACAATAGCCTGGCACTAGGCAACTTAATTGGGAGCCAAAAAACAAAAAAAAATTAATTAAGTTGTTGAGTGCCTTTAGTTGCCGAGTGTCAACACCCTGGCACTAGACAACTTAATTTTAGTTGTCGAGTGTCAAACAACTTAAACAGAGCGGGATGACGTTAGCCCTCGTGGTAAAGTGCTGAGTGTATTTTTTTTGCCGAGAGTCGGCACTTGACAAAAAAAATTAAGTTGTCGAGTGTTTTTTTTTTTGCCGAGTACCAGACATTCGACATTTAATTAGTTGTCGACTATTTTAAGTTGCCAAGTACTTAGACACTCGATAACTAATTCAGCACTAGCTAAATCGTCGTTTTCCTTTAGTGTCTGGATGGCCATGGTGTAGTCAACCATGTTGGTCCTAGAGACGAGGGCAGGGCTTGGCAGCCAGGACCCACCACCTCCAGGTAGAGCCCCCGTTACCGAGCAGACGGGACCCTTGCGCCGCGGCCGTCGTCACCCACGCAGGCGACTACTGCTGCTGCGAGGCCACGCTTGCAGCCGACGGCCTCGATGACCTCGTACAGTGGCCCGCGGCCAGAAGCCTCCCTCCCCGCCCCCGTGGACAGCTCCCGGCGGCCGATTGCCTCGCGCTCGCGGCCAGCGGAATCCCATGTATAAGGAAGAAGAAGGGATGATGGAGGTAGAATGTAGAGGGGAACCGGATTCACCAGATCCGGTCATCACCGGCGAGTTGGAGGTGGCCGCCAGAGCTGGGGAGCTTGCCGGCGCAGGGACGAAGGTGGCGGCAGCGGAAGTTGAGAGGTGTGTGGCTTCTGTCGCTGGAGCGGACTGCGTCACTCGCGATTTGGAGGAACCGCCGAGCAGCATGCGTTGCTCACAATCCGGAGGAACCGACGGGCTGCCTGCGTGCGTGCGAGAGATTTGGAGGAACCGCCGGATGGACTGTGTGCGAGCGCGTGGGAAGCGCCAGGTGGGCGTGTGAGCGAGCGAGCGAAGCAGTGTGGACGATTACCATCCGTATGTTTTATTTATTATATTATTATTATTATTATTATTATTATTATTATTATTATTATTATTATTATTATTATTATTATTATTATTATTATTATATTATATAAGTTGTACAAATAATTAAAAATAAAAACAATGAGTATCAGCCTTATAACCATCAATCCTTCCCTACGAAATAAAGATTTCCAGCACCAAGTTTTATATAACTTTTTTTATTAAAACATGACTTATCTTATAAAGCCAGGTTAAGTCGTGTCCAACTAATTAAATTATTAAACTAAAACCATGAGCACAGTACAGTTTAAATAAATACTCTAGGATATATGTAAACACCAGTGCAACCTCTAACGAGGGTCACTATGTAAAAATAGAGAGATGTATTTGGTCATAATTCTTAATGAATAGGTGACTACTTGACACATATTAGCAATTAATTCCTTGGTGAATTAAACCAAATATTATAATTAGATATTTTTATTAGTGCTAAAAAATCAGATTGGCACTATGAGACTATAAAAAAAATAAATACCTTGTGTTTGTATCCAACATTGCGTTGCTTCTGAACAAATGGCTTCAACATTTTTTACAATTGTAGTCTTCCTCTTCGTTTTTTTTGACAAGCTAGTCTTCCTCTTCGTTAGGGAGAGCGGGGCTGCAGGGGCGGGTAGAGCGGTGCTGTGGTGGTAGGCGGGACTCATGACACTACTCTTGGTTAGGGGAGGACAGGGATCGCGAGGGCGGGCAAGTGACGGGCGTAGCGGCATTGCGTTGTCCTCACGAGGCCACCAGCTGCAGATGACAGTCGAGGTTGGCGACAGTGAGGCGATAGTTGTTAGAGCATCTCTAGCAACACCCCTTACTTTGACAATCCACTTTCAATTGGGTAGGGGAGGCCAAAAGTCAGCTCCAGCAGACCGCCTAGTAGACCTTCAAATTTGTTGGCCTTCTATTTTCCTCTTCCACTCCCTGTCCCTATAGGTTCCTAATAGACTATAATAAAAATTTCCTTTCTTCCCTCGGTGCTTCCCCCACCCCACACACATCTTTGCCCAACACGCCCTCCCATCGATGGCTCGCTGGCCTCAAATCCCTCACGCGATGGCCCGCCTGCCAGCTGTCGGAGAACATAAAAAATTAGTAGGATGCGAATGGTTGGCTACCAAAATCAAGAAGGGGTCTTGTTTGAGTAGCATTGTTGGAGATGTTCTTAGGGATAGCATTGGAGCTTCAAGAATCCTTCAATTCTTCTTTGGCCTTAGATTAATGGTTGGCTAACTGGGGGCAGTGGCGATAGTGACAATTCAAGCATGGTGAGGCGCTACGAGGGTGAGGGTATCCCGTGGGGGCGAGGCAAGTGACGCGGGTAAGGGCCGACAAAGTTAAGAAACGTTAAGGCGAGGGACGGGGCCATTGGTGGGGGGCTTAAGCGACAGCATGGACACTGTCGGCCGCGGGATGGTTGATACATCCGGCCCAGGTAGGGTTGGCCGAGGCCCGATAAATTGAGGTTGCCCGGACCCCAACAGTTCTTAGGCACACCCACTCGGAGAAAGGCCCAATCTCCCTAAAAGACTAGTCTGATAAGGGAAGGGTGACTCTCCCTTTTAAGGTGACTTCCTCCTCCCAAGCTAAGCAAGGTGAGATTATTCAGAGGCTCACACGTTCACCGCCCGACTACAACTGGGTCACTTGGCCCATTATTTGTTGCGTCTTTGCCAACGGGTAATAATGGAGGATGTCCTCATCATTCCCACCCCCTTAAACAAGGGCCCAACTCTGATACCAAATGATGCATCCGGCCCAGGTAGGGTTGGCCGAGACCCGATAAATTGAGGTTGCCCGGACCCCAACAGTTCTTAGGCACACCCACTCAGAGAAAGGCCCAATCTCCCTAAAAGACTAGTCTGATAAGAGAAGGGTGGCTCTCCCTTTTAAGGTGGCTTCCTCCTCCCAAGCTAAGCAAGGTGGGATTATTCAGAGGCTCACACGTTCACCGCCCGACTACAACTGGGCCACTTGGCCCATTATTTGTTGCGTCTTTGCCAATGGGTAATAATGGAGGATGTCCTCATCATTCCCACCCCCTTAAACAAGGGCCCAGCTCCGATACCAAATGATACATCCGGCCCAGGTAGGGTTGGCCGAGGCCCGATAAATTGAGGTTGCCCGGACCCCAACAGTTCTTAGGCACACCCACTCAAGAAGAAGAGGATAAAACAATAGTAGTTGTAAAAAGATATACTCATCTGGGAGAGTCGAGGGGATCCCTACTTCCATAGATGATTTTTTGGGTCATTGTGTCCATAAGATGAAAACATCGCAATGTCTTAGGGTCCTTTTGGTTGAGCTTTTGGCTTCGGTTTTCGGTATCAAAAGCCAAAAGCCCAACCAAGGGGCTGTTTTTGGAGACGACTTTTTCAAAAGCAACTGCTTTTTAGTAATACATTTTTTAAAGTTGCTTTGACTCTGCTTTTGGCTTTTGGCTTTCCGCTTTTTAAAATGGTGCAATAAAAAACTCTTTTATAGTTGTTATAATAGATTTAAATGAAGGAGATATATTTTATATATATTTAATGAAACATCTTCAGTTTTTCCACGAGTCACAACCCACAACGGCTTTTCCCCCAGCTCACATGCCAACCAAACAAAATCTTAGTATTTTCTTTTTCAAGGAATCACTTGGGTAATTTGGCATACTCTACTACTACTGTAAACTTTTTTGAGGTGGGCATCACAACCGCCACGGTGCATAGGTCTGGTTAATCATGATTTACATAGGTGGTTAAGTATGTCTGCCTCAGTTAATCAAAATTAATAATAAAAAAGCCAAGACTCGGTAACCCAGGTCTAGGTCTAGATTTGGGCTACAAGCATCCACACCATGCCACCTTACCATAGGAGCGCACCTCCCCGCCACGTTGTCTATCCGCACCACTTGTCACACCATGTTTTGTCAAAGCATTGAGCTCCTCCACGCCGAGCTCCTACGTGTCGCTGCTTCTCCTCCTGCTATGAACGTGTCATCACTGCTCCTATTGGATGTGTCGCCCTGACATGAACAAATGGTGAGTGAGATGGAGAGGAGAGAAAATGAGGGAGGTAGGGAGGGAGTCTCTAGATCTACCTGCCCATGAGCTCCTAGCCACGCGACACTAAGGGAGAGTAAGGGAGTGAGAGAGGTCGCCATACTTAATTACACCAGATCTTAGTGGAGGAGGCACATCATGGGAGCCCATTGTGCACTGATGGAGAGGGTGGGAGGGAGTCTGTCGTGCATAGAGGGAGAGGGAGGGAGGTAGGTCGCCGGATGTGAGCTGAGAGACAGAGGGAGTGAGAGAGAGATCTGCATATGGGGGAGGGAGAGAGGGAGGATGGGGGATGGAGGGAGGGCGCTGCCTTGGCCTAAGAAAGAGTGGAGACTAGTCGGCTTAGAAGCACTAAATTTATGTTTATATACTCTGAGACGCTATCAGGCCTCCCTTGGACCTATTAGGCCTTTGACCTTTTTTGGAGGCAGGCTTTATAGGCAACTGCCTCTGTAAACACATTTTAGAGGCGTGCATTTGCCAACCACCTTTATAAATAAAACAATATCCTCGATTAATCAATTTCCTGAGGCAGCCAGTTTTTAGCGTCTCATAAATAAAAGGTAGCTTTGCTTAATCGCCAGCCATTAACCGAGCCGGTTATTTTTTGCAAATGCCTCGGTTAATGTTTTAATAGTGCCTCGCAAAATCATTTGTGTAGTAGTGCTTGTAACAAAGATTTTGATTGAAAAAAGTTGCCTAAATGCTCCGCTAAGTTCTTTATCTTGCAATATCCTTTATGCAGAATGTTGCCTGCTGCTCAAGGATCATCAGTATTGTGACAAAGCTTTAGTGTGAGTAGCATTACTGTGGTGTCGGATGTAGACCCTTTTTGTTTGAGTTTTTTTGAACTCTCTTGTAAAATGAGTAGGATTAACTGAGAAGCCATGATACAAAGAATCTGAGCCAAGTGTTTGGCTTCCCTAATTATTTATAGTATATTATTTGTCTTGGGTGTAAAATGACGTATATACCCTTGAGGAAGCTTTGTGGAGGATGACTAGAGTATGGATGGAGGTAGCGGGCTCGATGCAACTGGTGGAAGCTTAGAGGGTGCCGATGTCCTAGAGGGGTCCGACCGGAGCTCAAAAGGCATATATAGTGTTCTAGACGTGGCTGATAGGAGCTCGTGCGGTGGTAGCCTAGTAGAGGCCGACTAGAGCTTCAAAGGGGTTGGCGCCCTCAATCGAGGAGACCACTGGTACTCCAAATGGAGCTAGGAAGCGTCCTGGAGGAAATCCAAAGGCAGGTGTGCTTTTAATGGTGGAGGGAGGCGGCGACAGGGACGAAATTGCCGACGACGTTAAGGACCAACTGTTGTTGGTTGGATTTGGGCCACAGGAGGTGGTGGCAGGGACGGGGTAGGCAGTGAGGGTTGAGGGAGGCAGCGGCGGAGACGGAGTGACCCGATAGCTGTATGCGCTTCCGGCAATGATGGGGAACTAGAGGAGGGGGCCGACAACGACCGCACAGGAGGAGAGGGTGAGCACACGTGCGAAGGGAGGGATATGCAGGAAATGTTGCTCACGTTTTCAATCGTCGTTGCAGGGGGGAATTGAATATCAAACTATTTCTTCCTAGATAGTAGATCAGGTGCATAAAATTTGGTTGGTGCGTTTACTGCTATCAATAATTGAATTGAGGTTTACACTCATATTTTTATGCATTTTTTATTTCTATTTCTTGAGGACCCATACAATTTTTTTTCCATTTGGGTTAGGCGTGTGAAGGCCCATCACGGCCTGGGTGAACGAACAACATCTTGCTCTTGTCGAGAAGTTTAATCATGTAAGCGTTAGTCTAGTGGTTATAAGAGACTAAGTAGCATATGAGATCCTTGGTTCGACTTTTTGTAGAAGTGAATGTTCTAGGATTTAACGACATTTGTGCTTTTAGTTGTAGGCAATGTTTGCCTCGACAACAAGCTCTATAGTGTCTTTGTCAATCTCATCTCGCGAGGTGTCTATAGTGACTTCGTCAATCTCGAGAATTTGTCGTCTTGGTCTTCCGAGATATTTATAGAGAGAGGGTTTGCGTTTATAATTGAAAAAAAGTAACCGCTGCTTTAAATTAGAGAGGCCTGAAGCAATAATTATTGCATACATTTTTATACTAAAGTTGCAGTTTAGTTCATTTCAATTTATGTAGACATAATCTGTAAATTTTTGTTTTAGAAATAAAAACCTATTGGCAAAAAACTACAAACCTAACAAAATTTGATATGGGTTGGTACAAAGACAATTTAATAATTTATAGTTATTTCTATAATCAATTTAATATGTTATATAAACACAAACAACAAATATTTTTGTGACAATTTCCTTATAAAATTATCTTAAAATTAAGACATGTGAAATGCAGGAGGAGTGTATAAATTACCATCCTGCCCGGGCATTTGTACTTTATTATTACCCTATTGCCCGACGACGCCCCCACCAAATCACCCCCAACTAACCGCTCTGTCTCTCTCCCCTCGCCTCAAACAGCCGCACGCAGCTCTCCATCTCGCGCTGCGGGAAGCTACCAAGCGGCGATGGAGGGTCACTGGATGATCCTAGGCCACGTCCTCCGCCTCCGCGTCGCGCCAGCGCAGGCCGGGGACGCCGCGCAGGCGCAGGTGGAGGAGCACGGCGCGGTCGGGGAAGCCGAGGACGGCGCGCAGGTGGAGCACGGCGCGGCCGAGGAAGCCGAGGTCGCCGCGCAGGCGGAGCATGCTCCGGTCGGGGTCGGGATCGGGGAAGCCGAGGTACCCGAGCAGGCGGAGCAAGCCGCGGTCTGGGAAGCCGAGGTCGCCGCGCAGGCTGCGGCCGTGCACGAGGGCGTGGATGTTAGAATTAATCATATTGCTTTTATCATTTAGTGTGCGTCAGTGTCGTGTGTGTGATCTGTGTGAGTAAATTGTTTGGTGCTTGTGTCCAGGCCAAGTGTATCGTGTGTGTGGTTAGTGGCCGGGTGATTAGTGGTGGCCGGGTCATTAACTGGTGAAGGTCCATGCTAGGAGATAGTGCTTGCATGGATGTCCGGTTCTTCAGAGGCGTGGAGCTGCGCATGGAGACTCGGCCGGGTTGTTGACTGCATGCATGAAGAAGTAGTGCCGTGTATGCCGGCGACCGAGTATTTTGGATCGTGAGGAGCTGCGTGCGTGCGTGTGGCTGGCAAAAACTCCGGCGTTGTGGTGTGCATGATACTCAACTGCGTAGGCTATTTAGCCAGGGGGTGAGCGAGCGCCAAGGGGTGTGTGAAGTGTTGTGCGTGTGTGCCTCTTTGTGAATACTAGTGTTTGGCGTTTGAGGAGGAGAGCTGGGCCAACAGTGGAGGCGCAGCACGCCGTCGTCGGACCGCAGGCGCAGCTGGAGCAGCGCGTTACGGAAGTCGACATGGCGGCGGCGGCGCAGGCGAGGCACGGCGAGCCCGACTTCACCATCTCGATCGCGCCACCGCCACGGGTCACCTTCCTCACCGCGGGCGGGCAACAGTTCCCACCCCAACCACGAGAAGCCGGACATGTACCCCTACATCATCGCCTCCGGGCCCTTGTGCCTCCTCGTCCGCTTCTCTACCCATCCCTTCCGCGGCACCAACTTCAACCACAGGCCCCGCGCGAGTCAGCGGCGGCGACTGTCGCCGACCCCGACCGACGTGCCGTCGTCCGGTCGTCGACGGTGGACATGTGTATCGATGTGCTAGCTAGGTCGTTGTAAATTTGTGAGCTCGCTCGCTGGACAACTTCGCTAGCTTGCCGTTCAAGTTTGGTCGCTCCATGCATGGGGAATCACTGATAAAGGCAACGGTGCACACACTTACCTTTTCTTTTTAATTTGAAACGAATACGGTGGTGCACACACGTACTGACACATTCTTCAAAAACATTTCCAACGCGGGCGGACGAGCACATGGCTAAACAAAACCTACGTGGCGCAGTACAATTTTATCATCAGTTCAACAGCACAGCATACTTGTCAAAAAAAAAAAAAACAGCACAGCACAGATCCATTCATCCGTCCAAGAAAAAAAAGTATGGGTACCAAACTATTGGTTCCCATAGAAGATCAATTGCAAAAACTGGGTCGGTGCGTTAACTCCTACTATCAATCGAATGGAGGACTACTGGTCGTGTACCCATATTTTCATACAGCATTGTTTTTTCATTTTTTCATTTTTATAGAAAAAAAAATCTACCAGACTAAGTTCAGTTTGACTCTCTCAATTAGAAAACCATATTTTTTTTAGATTTCTTCTACTATTGAAACTGGCAGCCGATTTACCTCCCTGCGTACAATGATTTTAATTGACATTAGCAACAGGAGAGGTGAATCGATCTTTCACAATAGCTCAAACAGGAGAACGTTAGAAATATTTTTTTCAAAAAAATATCCAAATATTTTTCTAGAATAAATATACATAGAAATTTGGTTTTTAACTCAGAAAATGTGAACCAAATTCGTATTTGACCTAAAATCATGCTATACCTCTTTTGTTTCATGCTTAGCTGGAGTAGATTATGGGAGCTGAAGCAGTTTTCTTTGAAACTTTTGGCAAAACAGTTTCTGTTGGTAGTCTAGAAGGACAAAAAGTTCATAATACCCTTACTTCTTATTTCTTTTTTCCCTTTTCTTTTGTTTTCCTTTCTTTTCTTCCTTTTTTCTTTTCCTAATCTTATCGGCCCAACCATCCGCATCTCCGTGTCTTAGCTCCACACCGGAGGCGAGCTCGCCCTCGCCCGGCCCGGCGAACCGGCGACCTAGCACCTCGAAGGAGCCAATCCTCCCACCTGCGCTCGTCGCCGCCATGCGTCCCCATGAGTCGCCTGCACCACCCCTCGACATGCATCAGCCTGTTCGTTTGGCTGAAAAGTAGGTAGAAAGCTGGCATATGCTGTTTTTGACTGTTTTATTGTGAGATAAAAACATTGTATCATGACTGATAAGCCGGGCTGATAAGCCAAGCGAACAGGACGATGCTTGGGCCCCACCAGTGTGAGGCGAAGCGAGTGGGAGCTAATATTTCTTGTTCCTCTTCTCTCTCCTCGCTTGTCTCTCGGCGTGATTTCAAGAGCTCCTCCCGTTAAGCGCTTTTGTTTTGTGGCGTTTGGCTGAGGGAGCCGCAAAATAGCTCCGGGAGTCGGCAGAGAATCTCTACCAAACGCTCCCTTATACGAATCTTATATAATCTCCAAAATTTTAAAATTGAATAGAGGTTCATGGCCAAGACAAAAGTCTCATAGCGCAACATGAATGACTGTGCAACCCAGCGTGCAAACTATAAGAAAAATATTCCCTCACTAGCAATGTCTTGCTTAACCATAAAGACATGCACGAGAAATTCCAAATAAACGATCTAACTCATATTATGCTTGTACATTAACAACATGTATCTTGTAGTTTAACTTTGTAGTACCAGTGCAATATTGTCTTCTTTACGCCGGGGACATCATGACGAGGATGCATGTACGCAGAGACTTGGAGCATCAGAGGTAGCTGGCAAGCGACGTCTCGAACCGGTGTCTACCACTTGATCGACAACATCGAATGGATTTCTTGTTTGCGTTTTAAAATACGATTCAAGTTTCATATTTTTCTAAGTAAAGCAGATTTTATATGAATTTTCAAATACAAATTAGATTTAATATTTTTGAAGTACATGTTTATTCCAGAAAAAAAACATTTGGATATAATATTTTTTTTAAAAATTCTACATAAAATTCTAATTGATCTTCCTAGACTGTTGGGAAAGCCTAATTACCTCCTCATGGCTGACGTGGCGTGTCACCACGGATGGCGTGGTTTTATGTTAGCTAAAAATCACTCTCAAAACTGCTCGATGAGGAAGATGAACTGGATGATTTCAAGAATTAGAGTATAAAAATCAAAATGGGAAAGACAAGAGTCGGACTCACTCAATAGTGAATGGATGTTAAATGGACCTTTTTTTTCATTTTATATGAGGCACATACAAATTTTCGAAGTTAATTTGTACAGTAGTATCCATTTGGGTCTCTTTTTGAAAGGAATTCCACCTTGTGTTAGACCTGCAAAACCCCATCTGCCCGAACGGAATATTTCTGTCGTTGATTGAGAAGCCGAATCATGTAACGTACCGTTAGCAAGGCTTGTAAAGATGAAGGGAACGGGATGGCCCTCAAGGGCTCCCGGCTTCCTGTTATATAGTCACGTAGGAACAGCCCTACGGCGGCGTACAAGGTCAGTTAGGGTTACAACAATACAAGGAAAGATTCCTGTTACAATATGGTAATCATATGTGATCTACTCTAACTCATAACCGAGTATATCCTCTAACACCCCCTCAATCTTAGCCACTAACAAGGTTAAGATTGAACCGAAATACTCGAAGCTTGGCCGCAGGAATTGCCTTGGTGAAACCATCCGCCAGTTGATCTTCAGAGGTAATGAAATGAATATCAAGCAACTTCTGGGCTACCCTCTCGCGGACAAAGTGAAAATCGATTTCTATATGCTTTGTCCGAGCATGAAACACAGGATTGGTAGAAAGGTACTTGGCGCCCAAGTTGTCGCACCATAGGCGAGCCGCTGGAGGATGAGGAATTCTCAATTCAGTTAACAACTTCTGGACCCAGATCACCTCGGCAGTGGCGTTAGCAAGTGCTTTGTACTCGGCTTCAGTGCTAGAACGTGACACGGTAGATTGCTTCCTTGCCATCCATGAGACAAGGTTGTTGCCGAGAAATATAGCAAAACCACCAGTAGAGTGACGATCATCAGAACAACCAGCCCAATCCGCGTCAGAAAATGCACTGACCAACATAGAGTCCGATCTCCAGATCTTGTGTGCAAGTTCGATAGTTCCACGAACATAACGTACGCTTGATAGCACTCCAGTGAACCGTAGTGGGGGCATGAAGAAACTGACAGACTTTGTTAACTGCGAACGCAATGTCGGGTCGAGTTAGTGTCAAATATTGCAAGACACCTACCAAACTCCGATAACGAGTAGTCTTCTGGTCCTAATAATTCACCATCACGCAGACTGAGCTTCTCGGTACTAGACAAAGGAGTATCAGCTGGCTTGGCCTCATTCATCCCAGAACGAGACAAAAGATCTGTAGCATAGCGAGCTTGAGACAGCAATAGACCTGACGGTGTATGAGTGACCTCAATGCCCAAGAAATAGTGAAGATCCCCGAGATCCTTGAGGGCAAAGTCTTGTTGCAGGTCATGAAGTAAGGCATTAGTGGCTTGCTGGGAAGAGCTAGCCACTATAATGTCATCCACATACACGAGAACAAACATGACCTGACCACCACGATTATAGTAGAACAACGATGTGTCGGCTAAGGAAGCAGCAAAACCAAGACTCTGAATTCGGCTGCATAGACATGCATACCAAGCCCGAGGTGCTTGTTTCAAACCATATAGTGCTTTATCCAGCTTGCACACATATGTTGGATGAACCTTGTCTGTGTAGCCCAGCGGCTGTTGCATATAAACCTCCTCCTCCAGGAAGCTATGCAGGAAAGTGTTTTGCACATCAAGCTGTCGAAGAGACCACCCCTTAGACACGGCAATAGACAGAACAAGTCGTATAGTGGCCGCCTTCACCACAGGACTGAAGGTTTCTTCATAGTCAATGCCATACTGTTGTTTGAACCCTTTCGCAACGAGTCTGGCTTTGTAGCGATCAACGGTACCATCAGCCTTGCGCTTGATTTAAAAAACCCATTTGCAGCCCATGCGGACGCGGAACAAGGTGCCATGTCTTGTTCTTGAGTAGAGCCTGATATTCACTGTCCATAGCTTCTACCCATTCTCTGGAGGCAAGTGCATCAGATACAGTGGAGGGTTCGACTAGAGAAACCTGTGCAAGCGTGCCCCATCGAACAGTACCATCAGTATATTGCTTGGGCTTTTGTATACCTTTAGACAGACGAGTTGCAGGGCGATGCACGGGCCCTGAAGCTGGTGAAGGTGCCAACGCGGATCCCGTCGGCGTAGAAGATCCCGAAGGCAAGATCTCCGTGGGTCCGGGCGGAACAGTCGTGCCCCTCCGAGATCCGATTGTGGCGCTTGTGGAGGAGCGTCGGGAGAGTGTGGCGGTGGAACAGCCGTAGAAGATCCCGCGCCTGCCGTAAAGTGCCCCGCCCCCGGGTGCGCTGGGACACGCGGAGATGCAGGAGTCGACAGAGCCGGGTACCGCGCTGGATCCCGAGGGTGATACGCCGGCACCCACCTCGGACGAGCCAGGAAGATCCACGTGGTGTTCAGCGCCGCTGCTGACGATGTCGGACGGTCGGGGACACAAAAAATGCCCCGTTGTAGAAGGAGATGCTCCAGTGTTTGACTCAGTTCCTTTTTCTGCAGATAACTGGTGATCACCATAGCTTGACAGGGGGTTAATTGTAGTAGGAGAAGGCGCATAATGATCTAGTGAATTTATAGCCCTAAAGCTAGAACCAGGATTAAGAAGAATATCAGGAAGAAGTTCCATCTCTTTACGAAGGCGAGCACCTGCATTAGGATGAAGCGATGCAAAAGGAAAGACATGCTCGTCAAACACGACATCCCGAGAAATATAAACATGACCATCCTGTGGACTCAGACACTTATAACCTTTGTGCAGGGAGCTATAACCAAGGAATACACATTGTTTTGATCGGAATTCTAGCTTCCTGGAGATGTAGGGGTGAAGATTTGGCCAAAAACACGAAGGAAGCTATAGTCAGGTGTGTGGTTATGGAGACACTCAAACGGTGTTTTGTTACGAATGACACGAGACGACAGTCGATTTATAAGGAATACGACAGTCGAAAAAGCTTCTTCCCAGAATTTTAGGGGTAAGGAGGCATGAGCAAGAAGGGTGAGACCCATTTCAACTATGTGGCGGTGTTTGCGCTCGGCAGAGCCGTTCTGTTGATGCGCGTGAGGGCATGAGACAAGATGAGCAATGCCGATGCGTTTAAAGAAGGAATTCAGCGCTTGGTATTCACCCCCCAGTCGGTTTGAACTGCACGAATCTTACGGCCAAACTGACGTTCAACAAGACTTTGAAACTCATGGAAGATATGAAAAACCTCAGACTTATGGCGAAGCATGTAAATCCAAGTAAATTTAGAATGATCATCTATGAAGCTAACATAGTAATTAAAACGTCCAATAGAGGAGGGGGCAGGACCCATACATCGGAGAAGATAAGGTCCATAGGACCAGACGACACACTAGTGGGCTTAGGGTACGGTAGCTGGTGGCTCTTGCCACATTGACAAGCATCACACACCGTAGCTTTATTGGACTCATGCAATACTGGACGACTATGCTGATGTAGGACTTGTTGAACGACGCGAGGGGACGCATGCCCTAGACGATGATGCCACACGGAGGAAGAAGGCTTGACGGTAATGAGCGCCTGCTTATTTGAGGGTGAAAGGGGTGAGGAGATCCGCAATGGATACAGCCCTCCTTCACATCTGCCGCTGTGAAGGATGTTCCTCGTCACCTGTTGCTTGATAACAAAACAATCCGGATGAAATTCAAGAAAGACATCGTTATCTCTAGCTAGTCGATTGACAGAGCATAGATTTTTGGTGGCTTGTGGAACATGGAGGATGTGTTTAAGTTTGAAATTTCTAGTAGGGGAATATAAAGTACTATGACCAATATTTGCAATCTCCATACCTGTGCCATCAGCAGCATGGACTTGCTCCCCACCCTGGTACTTGTTACGGAAAGACAGCTTCTCTAGCTCGCCTGTGATGTGATCGGTAGCGCCAAAGTCCATGTACCAGTTTGAATCCACACCATATGAGGACGTAGTTGCAGACGAGGCACTCTTCTATTGTGGTGGCCCGGTAAACGAGGAGTCGAAGCGCTTGTAGCAGCGCACCACCGAGTGTCCTTCTTTTCCACAGAGTTGGCAAACAACACCAGAGCGTCCACCACCTCCTCCATTGCCACCTTGTCCACCTTGTCCTCCATGGCCACGGTTTCCACCACCGCGACCGAAACCCCCACGGCTGCTACGGCCACGGGTGTTGGAGTTGTTGTTGTTGTAGCCACCGGTGCGTCCACCCCTGGTGGCGGCGTTGGCCGAGGGCTGAGATCCCCGGAGCTGAGATCCTTGCGTTGCTAGAAAGCGACAAGTTGAGCATAAAGCTCGGCGAGGGTGATAGGCTCTACACGCGTCGTGATAGCCGTCACAATGGACTCGAAATCATCACCGAGGCCAGTGAGGATGTATGTGACGAGATCTTCATCGTCCAACCTTTTCCCGGCCGACGCCATCTCATCGGCGTAGCCTTTCATCTTGACGAAGTAGTCAGCCACGGAGGACGCTCCTTTGGATGCCGTGGCGAGGGCCATCCGAGTTGAGATGACACGGGTCCTAGACTGAGACGCATGGCGCTCTTGGATCGCTGCCTAGAGCTCGGCCGCCGTGGTGGCCGACGACACATGGGAGAAGACCTCCTTGGACAGCGACGAGAACAGGTAGCTGAGAACCTGTTGATCTTGAGTTTCCCACTTCGCACGAGCAGGGTTGGAAACCGGGTCGCCCTTCTTCCCGGTTTCAGAGTCCACCGATCCAGCGAGGAACGCCGATGGTGGAATGGCGGCGGAGTCGATGTAGCAAGCCATCTGAGCCCCCTTGAGCATGGAGATCACCTGGGCATACCACATGTTGTAGTTGCCGCGGGTGAGTTTTTCAGAGACGGGTGGAAGGAAGCCGAAGGTGAAGGAGGCCATGGTGGCGGCGGCATCAGCGGAGGTTTGTCCCATTGGATCTAATCCGTGAGGAGAAAAGAAAAGCTCGAGACCATGTAAAGATGAAGGGAACGGGATGGCCCTCAAGGGCTCCCGGCTTCCTGTTATATAGTCACGTAGGAACAACCCTACGGCGGCCTACAAGGTCGGTTAGGGTTACAACAATACAAGGAAAGACTCCGGTTATAATATGGTAATCATGCGTGATCTACTCTAACTCATAACCGAGTATATCCTCTAACAAGGCTGGCGTCTGGTGCAGAGAACCCGAACCCGAATTCGCTATGTGCACAAATTTTGATGGCAAAATATTCCCCAAATTTGAATTGCAGTTGATTTATCCTTTCTAGCTGTGATCCTCAGCTAGACATGTGACGGCCCAATTACTCTCTCCGCACGTGCACCAAGGTGTGCCGCTCCCAGCTCGATCTTCAGGAGTCTGTTTAGTTCCCTTCAAAATTCCAAATTTCCTGTCACATCACATCTCCGGCGGTAGTCAGGTCCTGTCACTGCACCCGACCGTGGCTGCTGGCTGCTGCCATGACGACACAGCTAGCTAGAATAGGCGAAAGCGCTTCATGTGCTTCCCACATATATAACCTCGGCGCCGGCCCGGATCGGCCGCCGCGCACCATATATCGCCATGTGGTTATTTTGCTCACCACAGCGCGCGCGAAGAAGAGGAGTCTGCTGGAAGAGCGCTTCGACGACAGGATCAGCGGCCTCTAGCTCCTTCGTGTCGCATCACTTGCCGCTTCTCAAGCGGCTGAGCCTTGTGAATATCGTAATGCATAGCGCGGATGAAAAAAAAAAGTCTAAGCGGGTCACGTATCTAGAAAAGTAGTCCTTTTATCTTGAAATTTTAAGTCATTTAAACTTTCTTAGAGAGTTAGGCATCACTAAATTTATATAATAAAATAACAACGCATATGATACATTAATTATATTTTCATAATATACTAAATATTATATCTTTTCTAGAACTTTGCTAAGATTTGAGATGCTTTTAGAACACGGATAAAACAAGCAAAACATAAACAAAGTAGACTAGTAAAAACAACAACAAAAATAAACAAAATATGCTGGAAAAAAATGAAAATTAAAACTAAATCCTGGTTAATTGTTCGATGGATCAATATTTATGATATTGAATAAGTATGGCAAAATATCCGTTTTGGCCTCCTCAACTATCATTGAAGGCTCAAATTGACCCCTAAACTATTAAAACGGTCACTTTAGCCTTTAATCTTATGATTTTCGTCTCAATTTTATCTATTACGAAAAAGATCGAAAATGCACCTCATTATTTTCTTTAGTTGCTGGCCGCTCACGCATTTCTCTAAAGGTGGAACCATGTCATCTAAAGTTGGTACTCAAATAATTAGATGTGGCTACAAAAATTATGGTTACAACTCGAAGAGATGTCCTGAAAAAAATGGTGTTTATTTATTTTAATATTTCCCCGTATTGCACTATATTCATTCAACGTTTTCATGACACTAACCTAGGGTCCATCTGGTAGAGATCCAGATTATTGTAGAAACGTTTTAGTTTTGGATTCTCTCAAGAAACGTTTGAAGGGCTAGATTCTCTTGCCAAAAGAGAAATATTTTTCAAAAAAAAAATACTTCACAAAATCTTTTTTTCTAGGCAAATAAGAGTCTAAATGCAAGCCATTTAAAAAATGTCAATAAAAAAGAATAAGAAAAAAAGACTATCGCTAGAGCATACGGGGGAGAGTAGAATCGGAACTAGGGAAACCAGCCAACTCTTGTTTCTCTCCCGCAGGAAAAAGTCCACGGAACGGGAGAAACGTTTCAAGTGCAGAGTATTTCGCGGCCACTGCGTTTGGCGCCGATTCTTCCGTTTCTAACCAGAAACCGAATCGATTCGGCCAGCCAAACGAGCTCCTAGTCTCTTTTGTAGAACAGCAAGAACATGCTGGGTCACATAATCCACCTAATAATGCCATGAGCAGGGAGAGAAACGCCATGAACGAACAACAAGTAATGAAAATAATGAGGGGTAGTTTCAACTTTTTCATAGTCCATCCATCTGTCCACGTGTGGATGAAATTGAGACGAAAATCATAATATTAAGAGCTAAAGTGACCGTTTTGATAGTTCAGAGGTCAATTTAAGCCTTTGGTGATAATTAAGGGCCCAAAACGGCTATTTTGCCAATAAGTATTATTAGATTCTTTATTGTTAATTATATTTTTGTTATAGATATCTATAATTTTGGTTAAATTTGACTCTAGAAGAAAGTTAAAATGATTTATAATTTAGAATGGTGAGAGTTGACGCCAAAAAATGGGCAAAAAGATAAACAAAACGGACTGATGAAAAAAGAAAAAAAAACAAAAACGAAATACAGGCTCGAGTGTTCAATATGTTAATCATGTATATATTGTTTTTGTTTAGAAGAGACTAGTATCGTGCACGTGCGTTGCTACCGGATAATAAAATATTACACTAAATACATAGATTGCTCAATAATATGATAATATTATAAAATTAAGCACCAACATTAAATAACATTTAATAATAAAAAATAGGCCACAATGAGGCACATTGACAACTGAACTGTACATACTAATAACTAATACTCATTGTTCATTCTCATATTTATCGAGCACCATGACTGCAAGACATTTGTGCGGCCATATTCTTGAAAATTGCGCAAATGGTAAACAAAGGCTCCAGGTGACAATTTCTAGTAGCATATATATATATAACATCAATACTTGTTTTATACATATAGCGAGATAAGAAAGATGCCCTTGTTTTGATGGTGTCCTGGGAGTACATAGAATCAGGTTGATGGATGGCTAAGTAGTGCTCGGCAATGGATTGGTCCCACTATTCACCGTGGAGGCGCACCTCGGCATCAACACCGTCAATCATGGCGAGGGCGAAACGGGAGGGCAGCCATGTAGTTTTGACGAAGACGGTCCCAGTGGACACCCACCGTCTTGGTGCCATTCATGGGCACCGAGAGCTTACCACAGCTATGCCTCACCATCGCCACAAAAGAGAATGTTGCCATGGTCATTGTTGTCGATGTCAAGCCTAATGAGGCAATGCGGACTATTTTGGGAGTTGTTTATGCATAATATACCTAGAATATTTAATTGTACAGTACCAGGATATTCTCAATAGTTTAGTTCCTAATTTGGCCATGAAATTAGTATGAACACACCTTTGATAATATATTGTTTAGGGGAAAATGTAGCACACATGACAAATTATCTATCTATACTTAAACACTCTTTTTACCCTCCACTTTGGTGAGAGGTACCTCGGTTGTCCATCTGATATGGCACAAGAACCAACCTGGTATCTCTAGCTTAGAAATGAATTTCCAACGGTTCTACTACTATTCCAGACAGAAAGCAAAACATATGTGATTGTGCATACAGACAGACTCTCGGATAGTGTACAATACATGAAGAACTAAAGCTATCCGGCCTATTGCTTATGTGACAAAACATAGGTCACACGTGTTTTCTTCTTTGTGGTCTGCTTTGTACGTGTAAGACACGCAAAGTGAAGCAATAATCTAGATGGTGAAAGTAACTGGCCCCAAGGGCAAGATCAGTATATATTCAGAAAACTCTGAACAAACACATGAATGGATAGCAACTAAACATATTCAGATAACTATTAATAAGCAGTTAAGCACACAATGGATGCCTAAAACATAAATTTGACAAACACGTGTTGGCCACGCCATTATTGTTGGATTACCACGCTAATCTCCAAAGATGCAAAGTGAGACTGTGTCTAGTCATGGGACTAATAAAACAAGGCTGTGAGTGAAATCTGCAACAGATAAGTGAACAAAAACTGTCATAGTGCTACGTGCTACCAAACTGAAGACTGACATAGTGCAAATGCATTTTTTGTACACTCCAATCATCTAAGGACATGCCGTCAACCTTGTTTGACATTGGATTAAACACACTGTCTACTTTTCAGATAACATGTCAGCTACTATCACTGTCCGTCAACACTACAGAGCTATTATCAATCTGAATCTGTTATTGAATTTGTTTCAGTACAACAAACAGTAAATGAACTGACCTTTTGAATTATAGACATGTGGTGTCTGTTTGTCTCAGATGAACCTTCAACCTGTTCGCTTGGCTTTTCAACCGGCTTAAATCCAGCCGGAACAGTGTTTTTCTCTCACAAGAAATCATCCAGCAGTGAATAATCCTGCCGGAACAGTACATAATCCTGCCAAACGAACAGACCACTTATCACATATTGTCTCGATGATTCAAAAACCTGAAACAAAGAATGCACAACTGAACACATATTTGAAGTCACTATTACTCATGCAATGAAAAAGGATGTGCTTAGTAGTATCTTCTATGTAAGACTGCATCTGATCCATCCAATTCAGAATGCTCTGCTCATCCTTAGTAGCTTAGGTTTATTTCAGTTTTCTACTACTGACAGTTCAAAATTTTGCTCATGAGAGGGCTGACATAGCAGGGGATAACTCTGCTCAACATAAAGAAAAAAAATAAAATGAAAGAAACATCTAAAATCTGTTTAACAAGAAGAAAATAGTACTGTGTAATGCACTTATGTACAGAAAATATCCCAACATATATTTATCTTGCATCCATATGTATTAAACTATCAACAATAGTAAAGTACAAAACTAATGCATCAATACCTTTCCAGCAGCTTGCCTTAGGTTGTACCTCTGGCCTGCTAGTTGGCCAGATGCGTAAGAACCAGAGAAGCTGAGCAGGGGCGATGTTCAAAAATGGCCAGGTGCAAGGCAACTTAGCCGAGGATGAGAATCAACGACAGACCTTGACAAATCGGCAGACGGCGGACCAGGAGTTAGACTGCCGTCTCCGGACGTTGGGTCCGCTCGAGTTGGGAGGCGCCGTTGCCGGGGCTGCCCGCTTCCGCGCCGCAGCGATCGCTTAACGGCGTGGACGATGCGAGACTGTGGCGGGTGAGGGCGATGACGGGGAGGCGGATGATGACGACGGGCAAGAGATGGAGGCGGCCAGGCCAGATTTAGCCATCGGCAAAGGATCCAGGCGGCGGCAGCCGATGTGAGGTACAGGGCAAAGTGACCCCGCCCATAGTTGATCCCTGACCGATGAAACAGTCTCGTCTGGGAGAGAGTGACGACACGATGCAGCCTCGTCGTGTCGCTGTCGAAGCCCTCGTCCTCGGTAGATCTGAACGCCACTGGTCGGGGGTGGAGGGGCTGTGCGTGCCACCGTCGTCGGGAGGGTGCCGAGTTGAGGGTGATGACATGGAGGGAGAGGAGGCGGCGGCGCGGCGGCACGGGTGAGCGCACGAGCGCGGCGCGTGTGTGATTGAGAGGAAGAGGAGGCGGCAACGCGGGCGCTGCGGTGTGGTCGGGCATGGGCGCGGTTGTGGCGGAGAGGGCGAGAAGTTGTGTGAAAGTGGAGAGTATTAGGGTTTAACGAGTCACTGTTTCACGTGCTCAGGTGCGTGTTTATATAGGATGGGAAGAGCCCCCATCGTGGCCGTACACAATTACAAAGGTTGTTGCCGGTTTACAACAGCTCAATCACATCTAATCTAAATCCTAGCAACAACCATATGGCAGATTAACTCACGCTAACAACCCCATGAACCTAGATGGTTCATGTATATACTCAGATATATATTTCATCTAATATCCCTCCTCAATCTCAGCCACTGAGAAGGTTGAGATTGCGTCTGAAAAAGTTGAATTTTGCAACCGGTAGCGCTTTGGTGAAGCCGACAACAACTTGATCTTCTGAATGAATGAATCGAATGTCAAGTTGTCCTTGAGCTACCTGCTCTCTCACAAAGTGGAAATCAATCTCTATGTGCTTGGTTTGGGCATGGAACACAGGGTTCTCTGATAAATACTTAGCACCTAAATTATCACACCAGAGTCTTGACTTAGTTGGACGGGAAATGCCAAGCTCGGTGAGTAGTATCTGAACCCACATTACCTCTGCAGCTGCATTTGCTATCGCCTTGTATTCAGCCTCAGTGCTGGACCTAGAGACAGTGGGTTGTTTCTTCGCAGCCCAGGAGATCAGGTTGTTACCATAGAAGACTGCAAAACCTCCCGTAGACCGGCGGTCATCAACACATCCAGCTCAATCGGCATCTGAGAACGCGCTAACAATGCGTGACTTGGATACTCCAATTGACAGACCAAGACGCAGAGTCCCTTGGACATAGCGCAGAATTCGCTTGGCGGCAGACCAATGGACAGTAGTCGGTGAGTGCAGAAACTAACAAATCTTGTTAACTGCAAATGATATGTCAGGACGTGTCATGGTGAGGTATTGAAGAGCACCTATTAGACTTCGGTATTTGGTAGTGTCTTCAGTACCTAGGAGATCACCATCCTTGATGCTAAGTTTCTGGGTACTAGGAAGGGGAGTATCAACTGTTTTACACTTGTCCATACCAGATCGTGCAAGAACATCAGTGGCGTACCGACTTTGTGACAGAGTCAGTCCATCCTTACTTCTTTTAACTTCAATGCCCAAGAAGTAATGCAAGTCACCGAGATCTTTTAGTGCAAAGTCCTGTTGGAGATCACGAAGCAATGCCTTGGTTCCGTGTACATCTGAGCTGGCCACAATGATATCGTCGACATAGACCAACACAAACATGATCAAAGACCCCTTTCCGAAGAAAAAAAGTGACGTATCTTTCTTTGATGGGACAAATCCGAGAGCAACTAGCTTTGCACATAGCCATGTGTACCACGCTCTTGGAGCTTGTTTCAACCCATAAAGAGCTTTGTCAAGACGGCACACGTATGACAGATGAGTTCTGTCACTGTACCTAGGAGGCTGATACATGTAGACTTCTTCCTCTAGAATCCCATGCAAGAATGCATTTTGCACGTCCAACTGTCGGAGAGACCATCCAGAGGAGACTGCAATCGAAAGAACAAGGCGGATCGTTGCCGCTTTCACCACAGGACTGAACGTGTCCTCATAATCAATCCCGTAGCGTTGCTTGTACCCTTTTGCAACTAACCGAGCTTTATACCGATCTACTGAACCGTCAGCCTTTCTCTTGACCTTGTATACCCATTTACATCCTATAATGTTCTTCCCCTTTGGTTTCGGAACAAGATGCCATGTACGATTGCAGATCAAGGCTTCATGCTCAGCATCCATGGCCATCTTCCATTTTGGGTCTTGTAAGGCTTGCGACGTTGTAGCTGGTTCTTCCGTAGAGGTAGTAGAAACCATCCCCCATCTGACGGTGCCATCAGTGTAGATTTTCGGCTTCGAAATGCCATGCTGAAGACGTGTAGACGGACGCTGTAGAGTTGGTGCACCGGATGGCACAGGATCGGCTCCAGCAGTCGACACCTCAACCGATCCACCGGGTACAGTGACTGCACCGACGGGATCAACTTGCGCCACGTTGTGGACGTCTCCCGTTGTGTGTTGCTGTGAGTCCTCCGCAGACAATCCAGGAACATGCAGAGGAGGATCCACTTCTGCTGCTGCTGTCGGGGACACGACTGTCAGCTGCTCAGATCCCGAAGCCGATCCACCAGCCGATTCGCCTGGCAGCTTTCTGTTCTACCCGGAGAATCACTATCGGATCTCACGCTACGTCCTGTGGGGGCACATAAAATGACGCACTCCCGTCGCTGAATTTGGAGCGTTTTCGTCCGTTTGCTCGCGGCATGCAGGTTCACCCGTATCTGCACATGATCTAGACTAAGCATTAGCAGGGTTAGGAGAAAACGAATGTTGATCACGCAGCAATGCATCCCCAAAGTCAGATGTCAGGTTTTTGAGGATGTAGGGAAGCACGGCCAGCTCTGAGCGAAGCCGAGCGCCTGCATTTGGATGAAGCGATGAAAAAGGGTAGATAGTTTCGTCAAAGACAACGTCTCAGGAAATATAAACACGCCCTTCGGATGGATCTAAGCACTTGAAACCTTTATGGGAGTTGTTGTACCCTAGGAACACACACTTCTTGGAGCGGAATTGTAATTTGTGGTTGTTATATGGTCGGAGGTTGGGCCAACATGCGCACCCAAACGTTCTTCGGAAAGAGTAATCCGGTTCATGTTTGTATAGGCAGTGGAGAGGTGTGTCACCATGAATAACTTTGGTGGGTAGGCGATTGATGAGAAACACAACTGTTAGAAAGGCTTCATCCCAGAATTTTAAGGGCATGGAAGCATGTGCGAGAAGAGTAAGACCCATCTCTACAATATGACGATGTTTTCTCTCAGCAGAGCCGTTTTGCTGATGTGCGTGCGGACAAGAGATGTGATGTGATATGCCAACGCTGCTAAAGAAAGTGTTCAAAGTTCTATATTCACCACCCCAATCGGTTTGCATGGCCCGGATCTTGTTGTTAAATTGGCGTTCAACAATTGCTTGAAAATTGCGGAAACACTGAAACACTTCGGATTTGTGGCGAATAAGGTAAACCCATGTAAATTTCGAATAATCGTCAATGAAACTTACATAATAGGAAAACTGACCCACTGATGCTGGTGCAGGACCCCAGACATCATAGAACACTAGATCAAACGGACTAGTTGACACACTGGTAGATTTTGGATAGGGTAGCTGATGGCTTTTCCCTTGCTGGCACGCATCATACACATGCTGATTATTGGACTCTTTAACAAAGCTAAGCTTGTGACGACTCAAAACTTGCGAAACGATGGACGTAGCAGGATGTCCAAGCCTATGGTGCCACACCGACACAGGAGGTTTGAACACACCATGGGCACCTTTGTTCGGGGTAGATCTACTCGGGGACGCCATAACCAGGTACAATGCATCCTCACATGGTCTTGTAAGGAGCGTTTTCTTTGTCGTCTGCTCCTTAATAGCAAAGTGATTAGGATGAAACTCGAGGAAAATTTTATTGTCACGAGTGAACTTGTTAACTGAGACAAGATTTTTGCTGGCTGAAGGAACATGTAAGACATTGCGTAGATGGAAACGACTAGAGGGGAGATGCAAAGTGCTGTGACCAACATGAGAGATCTCCATACCTGTTCCATTTGCTGTCTGGACACGGTCACCACCTTGATACTTGTCGCGGGTGGTGAGTTTTTCCAGATCACCGGTGATATGACCTGTCGCCCCCGAATCCATGTACCAGTTGGAATCTACTCCATAGGAGTGGTTGTTGGTGTTGGCAACCGAGGCAGATTTCTTCTGCGGAGGTGTTCCGTTGTACGCTTCATCATAGCGGTTGTAGCACCGCCATGCCGGATGTCCCTCCTTGCCACAGACCTGGCAGTACATGCCAGCTTGGAAGCTGCTGCCCTTCGGTCTTGGCGAGGAGGAACGACCTCCTTTGCCTCCGCGGTTGAAACCGCCACGTCCAGAACGGCCCCCGCCACGAGTGTTGGTGTAGTTGGGGTTGCGGCCGCCTTTGGTAGCAATGTTTGCCGAGGACTGGTGTCCTCCATTGATACCCTTAAGCTCATGGCGTTGCTCATACGCCACAAGTTGGGTGTACAACTCTCCCATGGAGACTGGCTCCACCCGAGCAGTGAGAGACGTCACGATCGGATCAAACTCAGTTGGATCCAATCCGGTAAGGATGTATGAGATGAGCTCGTCATCTTCAAGCCTTCTTCCAGCCGACGACATATCATCTGCTAGACTTTTCATCTTAGTGAAATATTCACTAACGGAGGACGTACCCTTTGAAGCTGTCGCGAGGGCCATCCTGGTGGTTATGAGACGCGCACGACTCTGAGATGCAAACATCTCCTCGATGGCTGCCCACACCGAGGCAGCCGTAACCTTGGTGGAGACCTGAGCAAGGATTTCCCATCCTAGATTGGACAGGATGTAGCTAAGGACCGTTTGGTCCTTCGCCACCCATAAGCTGTATTCTGGATTCCTCACCGGCGGCTCCTTCTTGTCGTCGCCATCTTTGTCTTTGGGAGGAAGGAACTCGTTGGGGGTTACAGCAACTGGATCAATGACCTCGGAAAGCTGAGCACCACGAATTGCAGAGAGAACTTGAGCCTTCCACAGAACGTGGTTTGATCTGGTGAGCTTCTCGCTCACCGGCAGCAGGAAGATGTCGTGGGAGGAGAAGTTTGTTGCGGTGGTGGACGAGGAAGAGATGAACGCCATGACTTCCGATGGGATTTAGGCTCGTGATACCATGTGAAAGTGGAGAGTATTAGGGTTTAACGAGTCACCGTTTCAGGTGCTCGGGTGCGTGTTTATATAGGATGAGAAGAGCCCCCATCGTGGCCGTACACAATTACAAAGGTGTTGCCGGTTTACAACAACTCAATCACATCTAATCTAAATCCTAGCAACAACCATACGGTAGATTAACTCACGCTAACAACCCCATGAACCTGGACGGTTCATGTAGACGGTTCATGTATATACTCAGATATATATTTCATCTAATAAGCTGGATCTCCGGAGGCGAGGGTCACCTTCCTTTTGCATCGCAGGCTGCGCGAGGCCTTCCTCCCCCTGCGTCGCCGATTGCACGAGGGCCCACCTGGCGGCGCGACTTCCCTTGGGATCGCACGTCGGGATCGACAGAGCGAGACGAAAATTTACCGCACAAAAAATTATCCACTCTTTAGTCTTTTTATTAGTTGTGGGAGAGGGAGAGGGAGATTAATAATCATGTAGATGGTCAACGAAAAACCGTAAGGCATAAAGCAATCAGCAGATTGCAGTGGGCTGAAAACGAAAGAAGATTAATTAGCCCAAAAGCCCAAATAAAAACAAGCTTAGAAGCCAGGCGTGGCCGGCGTTTCCGTCGTCACAACCTCGACACCCCGATCAGCTGCCGCGCCTGCGCCGCCATCGCCATGGGGACGGTGGGGGTGCTCACCAGATCGAAGAAGAGGAGGCTCGAACTCGAAGAGCGCCTCGCCGACCAGATCAGCAGTCTCCCCGACGGCGTTCTCGGCGACATCATCTCTCTTCTCCCCACCAAAGACGGCGCCCGCACGCAGGTGCTCTCCTCCCGCTGGCGCCACCTATGGCGCTCCGCTCCTCTCCACCTCGAGGTCCGCGACCGCCCAACTGTCCATGGCATCCCTGCAGCAAGCGAGGTCTCCCGCATCCTCTCCTCGCACCCGGGCCCCGCCCGCCGTTTCTCCATCTCTTACGGCCACTACCACAACCCCTTCGCTGCGAACCTGGGCGGCTGGCTCCGGTCCCCCGCCCTCGACAAGCTGCAGGAGCTCCAGCTCGGCTACGTTGGTAGTGTTCCAGAATCAGTACTCCGGCGCTTCTCGTCCACCCTTGTTGTCGCCACATTCAGCAACTGCATTTTCGTGTATTTTCCTTCGTGTCGGCTTCACCACTTGCCGCTTCTCAAGCAGCTGAGCCTTGTGGATGTCCGAATCTCAGAGAGCTACCTCCATGCCTTGCTTGCTGCCTGCCCTACGCTGCAGAGCTTTCTGCTGCGCTGTAACTTTGGTGAGTTCCCTCGAGCGCAGATCGTGTCGCCTAGCCTCAGAAGCATCGGTGTGCATTCTGGCTGGACAAACAATGGTAAGGTACCGCAGCTCGTCATCAAGGACGCCCCGTGTCTAGAAAGATTGTTATTTTTGGGAGGAACTAAGATCGACGTGATGGTAGTCTCCGCACCAAGATTGCATGTTTTGGGGAAACTCTGTAATGATAATTTCCCCACTTTTCACTCTGGCACTTCAACTGTTCAGGTATGGGCATCATTAATTCTTCTCACCTCTATTTGCCTGCCTCCATGGATTATACATGTGTTAATTCTAAACATGCTTTAAATTAAACTCAGGGATCAAATATTATGGGTAGTATGACGGCGGTGGTGAGCAATGTGAAGGTTCTAGCATTATCTAATGGGAATCTCTGTGTGAATGTGGTCATTAACTTAATGAAGTGCTTTCCCCACTTGGAGAAGTTGTACCTTATGGTGACATTATTTGTACGTACCAGTCTGCAAGTGCATTCTGCATTTACTCCTATAACATCGATGATTATTGCTCTAAAGTCTAAATATAACTTATATGTTCACTTTTGTTTCTTAGATAACAAGTCTTGAGGTGGAAAATTGGTTTGGATACCAGGAAAACATTGGCGCCCTAGACAACCGTCTAAGGAAAATTGTGCTAGCAAACTATCATGGCTACAAGTCACAGGTTAAGTTGGCCAAGTTCTTTATATCAAATGCAAGAGTGCTGGAATTAATGAGGTTTGAGTTACAATCTGATGCAAACGTTTGCTACAAATGGATTGAAAGCCAGCATAGTCTGCTTGAGATTGAAAAGAGGGTTTCGATGGGTGCACAATTTGATTTTGTATCTGAAAAGAACTTTATTGGGTCATGCAGCCGATATGCTGAAGTACATGATTTGTCAATAACAGACCCCTTCGAAAGGATTCATCAGTAGGGCTGAGGCACAAATGAAAGATATTTTTATTTTCTGATAGGAATATCGAGCAAGGTTTAATTTGGTCAGTTTGACATTTGATATCTCGTTTCATGCGACACTGATTTGGCAACTGATTTGATGTTATATTTTGTTTAATAATTAAATGGAGACGAGCTCTTGAGACATTCATTGTTGTTTCCACCATATTGTCATTATAATGATTGCGATTTGCATATATCCCCATCTAATCATAAAGACATAAATACAGTCTCTTGAGGCGCTGCTTGGAAGGCTTGTCATTTAAGGGCTTGTTTGGTTATAGCCCCCTAAAGTTTAGCCACTAAATTTAGGTGATTTTAGTCCCTAAAGTGCCAAACAACCCCCCTAAAGTGCCCCCTAAAGTTTAGAGGGACACTTTAGGGGGGTTGTTTGGCACTTTAGGGACTAAAATCACCTAAATTTAGTGGCTAAACTTTAGGGAGTTGTAACCAAACGTGCCCTAAGTTTAGATTGGCTTCGAGGAATGGAAAATAGTATGAACTTTTTTTTGGCAAGAAAGCAAGTATTTAGCATCAATGAAATTAGTGCTAGATTTCATTTCTTGAGCTTTGGGGGTTGGTACTCTCCTAATGTTCTTAAAATCTCATCACCTGTGGCAAGCTTTATCGATCGGGCTTATCTATTTGTTGAACTTCAATTTGCAATGCAAGTGAAGAATGGATTTGGTCCTTTCATATAAGAAGCAAATGAGTATTTCAATTCAAGACACTAGAAACCACCAAGTTGTTTCTACCTAATCTTATTCTTGGATCAACATCTTCAGATTGAAATTTGGTGCATATATGCTGACCATCCATTCAGGTACACCTTATGCATGGCAAATTGGCAATTGCCCATTTTCCGTTTTGGTTTTCACCAATGTTAATAATTCAGAGCTTGGTCTTGGGAAATCTATTTTAAGGATGTAAATACTTGAAGTACGTGTCTTGCTTGGGCATCTCAACTTGCCCCTCCAGTTGGCAGCGAGTCTTGATCCCACCTCCTCTGCACCTAGCCACCGCCATGACAAGTTGAGAGCACGAGAGAGAGAACTAAGGGTTTTGTAGGATCTTAGGAAGGGTAAATAGCCTAGAGGGGGGGGGGTGAATAGGCCTGCCAAAAATAAACTCGAGTAAATGTTAGAAGCTAGGGCGGCACTGCCGGCCTATAGAGGGCGGCACTGCCGGCCTCTGAAAACTGAGCAGAATGGAATAAGGTTTGGCAGGGAGATACTAGGCACCAATGTGAGTCCTTCCCTGCAAAATCAACACAAGAACCAGTTTGAAGACTGGTTACCACACAAATACTTTCTTTCCTTGAATCGCCAACACAAACCCTAGCACAAGATATATTGCAAGGATAAAACCTTAGGGGACCAGCACACAAGACTCAAGGATTTATCTCGTGGTTCAGCTCGCCACCAAGGCTTGCCTAAGTCGACGTTGTTGAGGTGCCACAAAGGCTTGGAGCTTTGCAACTCCAACTCAATCTCAAGTCAAGGGAGTGAATCCTTGAGATGAGGGGTAATCTCTTAGCTTCACACAGCGATTACAAACCTCCCTAGGCTGCCACAAGTGAGGGACAAGCTCTAGGGTGACGCCTAGCCGGCTAGGAGCAAGCTCCAAGGGTAAAAAACCCTAGCACCGCTGGCCAAACATGAACCACAAGCTCTTAGACTTTAGGAAGTAGTAGATCCGCTCTCTAGGAGTGTTTTGCTGCCTTTTCCCTCAAGAATCTATGGTTGGAAGTGTGGGATTGCTTGGAGGTTGAAGGTCAACAATGGAGTGAGAGAGAGGGAGAGAGAGCTCTGTTTCAAACGGTCGGATTCGGAGGAAGACGAAGGGGTACAGGACTGGTGAGGTGGAGACCGTTCCAGCGGCTATTTATAGTCAAGGAAATTCGCTAGAAATAGAGGGCAACACTGCTGCCCTAGCTCAGTGAGTCTGCTGAATCTGGATTTTGGCCTGGACACTGAGCTAGCTGAGTGCATATCTAAGATAGAGAAATGAGCATGTGATTCACATCTGACTAAACAACACTAGAATCCCCCTTAATAGTATGGCATATTTATACTCAAATTCAAACCATAAATGAATTTAAACCTTTGATGAGTAGAGAAGCCATCATAAGTATTGGGGTACCTCCACCTTCTCTATGTCTTCCTCTTTTTGGTATTACCTGCTTGTCAACTCGATGAATCTCATTAGTTCTTGAATTAAGCGGTCATCAACACCAAAATCCACTTAGGGCTTGATTGCACTTTCAATCTCCCCCTTTTTGGTGATTGATGACAACCCAATTCAAGCTTACAAAAGATAATCAATAATTTGAGATTTACAAGTCATGGATGTAGAGAACTCCCCCTGAATATGTGAATTGAGATTTGAATTCTCAAATTGGTATTAGAAACCAAGTTTCACATATTCAAAGTGATTTGGGACCTCCCCATACATCCATGCTTGTTGTGGGGTGCTCAAGATATGTGTCACAGGATAAGACGTGATGCATATGACAGTTTATATCAAATAAAAGCACTCAACCCTGGCTGTTGTAGCAGGGGGCGGCACTGCCACCCTGGCTATAACAGTCAGGTAACAGCAAGGTTTCTACACAAGAAACAATAGGTCTAAAACAGCTCAGACACAAAAGAATGACAAGCTAAATCGAAATCCATAAATACATGTCCATATCCGACATAAATAGAGTCAAACTAGTGCCTTATTACATAAAATAGAGTTTTGCGGCGGCGCTCAACCTCACAGGCTAATAAACTAATTCTCAACGGATATGACATAAAGCTCAAACTGCAGCGAAAAGATTTGACCTGCCTAAACTTCTCCCCCTTTGGCATCAAGCACCAAAAAGAGAAGAAAAGAGAAGGGGGACCAATCACTCCTCATCCTCATCATCATTGTAGATCACGGTGCGACCATCTCGGTGTGTAGTATGTGTGAAGCGCTGACTGCGCTGACGGCCTGAACGTCAAGGCAGAGGTGCAGCTGTAGACAACCCTGCAATCTCATCCTCATCCTGCTGCTGCTGCTGACGACGTGGCCTCCTGCCATACACACGGTCACAAGGATCCCACTGAGAACTGTCCCACTGACCCTATCCTCTGATCTCATCATCATCATCCTCATCCTCATCACTGGAAGCTGACAAGCGCGGCAGGTTAGGAAACATGGGAGGAACCTCCACTGGCGCAAGCAGTGGAAGACCGGCAACCTCTCTAGCTCCCTTGATGGCCTCTCTGTTGGCCACCTGCTCCTCATAAGTGATCCTGGCCTGATAGGTGCAAGTAGTAAAGATGGTATTGATCCACTCTCCAAACTTCTTCATTCTCCTCCCGCTCCTGGATCTGACATGAGAGCGTGAGCGAGAACTCTCTGGAACATCCCTCTGCCTGTGAGAAGTGCCACCACCTATAGCAGGTGGAACTGGTGGAGCAGTAGATGGTGGTGCACCTCCTCTGGTCTTCTTGATCACACACATAGTGTGCTCACAATCCTTGGGATATCTCATCCCAGTGACCCTCTCAATCATAAACTGCAGATATGGAGCATATGGTAGCCTCCTCCTAGCATCATCCAAAGTAGTAGCAAGCTCAACCCAAATGAACCTGGGAATGTTGAACCTCTCACCATTGGGAAACCTAGCAAGAACATTTGTGATACAAACATTAAGATCAGTGGCATTGTCCTTGGGATTGAGAGTTACCCTGATGAAGTTGTTCAGAATGTAGTGAAGGCTCCTCAGATTTGTCCTGGAGTAGTTGGGCACTGCCTCATCCTGATCCTCCCAGATGTAGCTGACTGTGTGCGGCTCAGCTCTAGCACCCTGATGGATGCTAGGTAGATTCCTGTGATCTCTCCCAAAGCCAAGAATGCAGCAGAAAGTGACATACTCACAACGGTAGTGGCGACCGTCAGTCATCTAGTGAATCACATCCTCCTCCTGATCCCAAAAGTATGTAGCATGATACTGAGCAAGGATCTCTGTGTTCCAATCATACCTGAAGCCCATGGTATCAGTCATCTAAAAACGGTCACACACACTGATAGCACCTGTCAACTGAACATCCTGCCTCCTCTCCAACTTAGCAAAGTCAATGTACTGTATCTTGCAAATCTTGCTAGCTGGCCAGGCATAGATGGCGGTAGTATAGAAATTGGAATGAAAGATATTCCAAAAACAATAATCAATACCTCTCATCTTAGCCATTGTGTAGGGATTGACAACCCTAGCCTCCTGAGTTGTCTTCCAAGACCTAGAGTAGTCGTGACAACATGCTGAAAAGTGTTCTGGGATGCTGCTAGCACGTACTCACCCTCAACCTCCAGTATGTACCTGGGGTCAAACTCAGTGATGTGCACAGGTGTCTCTGGTCACTCAGGAATCTGATAGCCTTCCATCTGATCTCTCTCTTCTTGCTCAAAGGTTGCATCTCTGTCAAAGGGCATCTGCATCTTCCCACTCGCCTTGCGACTTGGCACCTTGCCAACCCGCTTCCTCCTGCCACCGGCTGCACTTCCTTCACCACCGGGATTCATCTTGCTTCCAAATCATGGGATTGAAGGGGAAGGAGGAGAGGGCTGCCTTCCACAAGCAGCACGTCCACCAATCTCGCAGAAAGTCGATGGTGGAGGGTTGAGGAGAGGCAATGCCGGCCAAGGGGACGATAATGGAGCTCCTAGGTCACCTCTATGGAAGAGAGGAGAGGAGGGTTCTGGTCGAGGGAGAGGCGACATGGTCGTGGGCACTCAACATTGGATAGGTTTTATAAAGGCCCATGGGTCCACGAAAGATTCACCCGAATCTGCCCAAAGGACAGAGGGCGACACTGCCGGCCTAGGTTTAAAATAGATACTGGACTTATTCTAGTTGGACTGTTCTCTATATTAGATATGGACATATATGACTAGGAGTTATGACCAGTAAGCATTCAACATTACAGACAATGGTCACAACTCTTAGTTGGTCTTTTGAAAAGGTTTTGAAACACATAATTGAAGATTTTCATAAAGCTTTTCCTATGTCGCTAGGTTGACAAACAAATGTGTGCTATAATTCAACCAAGGTTACGAGAGTCAAGAATATTTAGCTCACTATACAAAGCACAAAACCTTGTCTCGTCTAGAGGCTTAGTGAAGATATCGGCTAGTTGCTTTTCGGTGCTCACATGGCGAATTGCGATATCTCCTTTTAATTCGTGGTCTCTCAAGAAGTGATGATGGATGTCTATGTGTTTTGTTCTAGAGTGACTAATAGGATTATTTGCATGTTTAATGGCACTCTCGTTATCACAAAAGAGAGGTGTCTTGGTGAATTGACATCCGAAATCTTTTAAGGTTTGCCTCATCCAAAGCAATTGAGCACAACAAGCACCAACTGCAACATACTCGGCCTCGGCGGTGGAAAGGGCTACACAATTTTTCTTTTTAGAACCCCAAGACACTAGGGAGTGTCCAAGGAATTGACACGTCCCTGAAGTGCTTTTTCGGTCTACCTTGCAACCTGCATAATCGGAATCCGAATAGCCAAGTAGATCGAACTTGGAGCCCTTAGGATACCACAAGCCAATGTTAGGAGTGTGTACTAAATATCTCAAGATTCTCTTAACCGCCACCAAGTGACACTCTTTCGGGTTAGCTTGAAATCTAGCACACGTGCACACACTGAGCATTATGTCCGGCCTAGATGCACAAAGATAAAGGAGAGAACCGACCATGGAGCGATATACCTTTAGGTCCACGACTTTCCCTTCAACATCAAGATCAAGATGTCCATTGGTTGGCATTGGAGTTTTGATGGACTTAGCATTTAACAAGTCAAACTTCTTTAGCATGTCTTGAGTGTACATGGCTTGACATAGAAAAGTCCCTTCAATTGCTTGATTTGAAAACCAAGGAAGAACTTGAGCTCACCCATCATGGACATCTCAAACCTCTTAGTCATAGTCCTACTAAACTCTTCACAAAACAAAGCATTAGAACTACCAAATATTATGTCATCGACATATATTTGGCACACAAAGATATCTTTATTGATTTTATGAGTGAAGAGGGTAGGATCGACTTTGCCTATTTCAAAGCCTTGCTTGAGCAAGAATTCCTTAAGACATTCATACCATGCTCTTGGTGCTTGCTTAAGCCCATAGAGTGCCTTTTGGAGTTGGAAGACATGGTTGGGGAACTTGGGGTCTTCAAAACCGGGTGACTGCTCAACATAAACCAACTCTTGTATTGGGCCATTGAGAAATGCACTCTTGACATCCATTTGATAAAGCTTGAAGTCATGATGGGCGGCAAAAGCTAGAAGCATCCGAATTGCTTCAAGTCTTGCCACCGGTGCATACGTTTCTTCAAAGTCCAAGCCCTCTACTTGAGTGAACCCTTGAGCCACCAATCTTGCCTTGTTCCTTGTCACCACACCATTCTCATCTTGCTTGTTGCGGAATACCCATTTAGTGCCTATCACATTGGTATTAGGCCTTTCCACCAAAGTCCACACTTGATTCCTCTCAAAGTTGTTTAGCTCTTCTTGCATAGCCATGATCCAATCCGGGTCATCAAGTGCTTGATCTACCTTCAAGGGTTCCAAGGAGGAAACAAACGAGTAATATTGACAAAAGTTTGCCATATGAGAACGAGTTGTTACCCCCTTGCGGATGCTTCCAAGAATGTTGTCAACGGGGTGATCCCATTGTATAGTTTGGCGTAGTCTTGGGTGTTCAACACCTCCTTGATCTTCTGCTGTACTAGAATCTTGTTCTTGTTCAAATATTGGCTCTAAGTTCAGCCCTTGAGGTGATGGAGTGCTGGCTGGAATGCCTGTTGCTGGTTCGCTGGGGGCGGCACTGCCAGCCCTAGGGGCGGCACTACCGCCCTGCTGAACATCAACAGGTGTGTGTTGCTATTGGTTGTTGATTGTCACATCGGAATCTTGTGCAGCAACACCTTGAGGCTCCTCATGATCAGCATCTTCTTCTTCCAATGGCCTAATTTCTCCTATGGCCAAATCCTTGATTGCTTCACATGGTGGATCCTCCTTTCCTACAACACTTGCATTAACTTGCTCTACTTGAGAGCCATTAGATTCATCAAATGTCACATCTATCGTGATCTCAACTCTACCAACGGTTTGGTTGTAGACACGATAGGCATTCTCATTTGACCCATAACCAAGTAATATGCCAATATCAACTTTAGGTGCAAACTTAGAGGTTTTGGGTCTTTTGTTTATAATGAACACTTTGCACCCCAAAACTCTAAAGTAAGACACCTTTTGTTTGTTACCGGTTAGGAGTTCATATGATGTCTTTTGAAGCTTCTTGTGTAGGTAGAGACGGTTGATGGCATGACAAGCGGTGTTGATTGCCTCACACCAAAAGATGTCTAAAGTCTTGTATTCATCAAGCATTGTCCTTGCCATATATCAATGAGATTCCTATTCTTCCTCTCTACTACACCATTTTGTTGAGAGGTGTAAGGAGCTGAAAACTCATGTTTGATGCCCTCATCATCAAGAAACTCTTCCACCATGGTGTTCTTGAACTCGGTCCCATTGTCACTTCTCACTTTCTTGATTGGGAGAACAAATTCCTTTTGAGCTCTTCTCACAAAGGTATTCACCTTGTCTTGTACCTGAGACTTATCATAAACAAAGAACACCCAAGTGAAACGGGAATAATCATCAACAATAACTAATCCATATTTGTTACCCCCGATACTTATGTAGGCCACCGGTCCAAAGAGATCCATATGAATCAACTCCAAAGGTTGAGTGGTTGTCATTATGCTCTTTGGTGGGTTAGTGAAAGGTCCTATATGGCTAGAGGTGGGGTGAATAGCCTAATAAAAAATCTACAAAACACTAGAGCAAACGGTTAGATAACACTAAAGCGAAGCCTTTTGTTCTAGCTCTACTTGGGGTGCAAAGCCACCTATCCAATGCAATTCTAGTTAGCTAAGTGCCTAACAATCAATAGCAAGACCCTAAGGCACTTAACTTGAGCTAGCAAGAACAACTAACAAGCTAAGCTAACTAGAAAGCTAACTAAGCAAGATATGAACAAGGTAAATACATGAGAGGAGGTGATTGTTATACCGATGCCTTGTGATGTATGGATGTCAATGTCGAGAGAGCCAATCACAAAGAATACCAATGAATAGCCGAGAGACAAGATGACAAACGATTTTTCTCCTGAGGTTCACTTGGTTGCCACCAAGCTAGTCCCTGTTGTGTCGACTACTCAAATGGTGTTTCGGTGGCTAATTGGCAATTCACAAGCCAAGCCCACTACCCGGGCGCCACAAGAAACCACCCAAATGAGAGTAACTCAAAGACACGAGCAATCCACTAGAGTTACCCTTTGGCGCTCTGCTGAGGTGGGTACAAGCCCTCTCACAATCAATGAAGCCGTCCACACACAATCACCAAATGCGCCGAAGCTTCTCCACAATCGCCAAGCCGTCTAGGTGTTGGCAAACACCAAGAATAACAAGAAATCATGCAGCGATGACGATGACCAAGTGCCACTAAGATGCAATGCAATGATCAATGCACTTGGTTCACTCAAACTCTAACAAATATGCAACAAGAGTGAAGAGAGTGAGTTGGAGACTATCTCAAGCAAGCACAAGTATGTCAAATGAATGGGAGGTGCAAGAGAGAGCCCTAGGAGCCGGCCAAGCCACTTAAATAGCTTCCAAACCGAGCTAGCCGTTTTGCTCCCCTTTTCCAGCTTTCTGCGTCAGTCTGGACGCAGTTTGCATGGGGGGTCCAGACCAACGCGCATGCGTCTGGACCCTCCTTCCATTTTGAATCCTACCATTGGCGCTCTTTCCTGTGCCGACGTGTCACCACCGGACGCACTGAACAGTAGCATCCGGACATGCATCCGGAAATATTTCCAGGGCAACCCGAGAGCACCCGAGAGCATCCAGAGCCTCCGGACACACTATACAGTGCGAGTCCGGACCAACAAAGCTTGCGTCCGGATCTACACAGAGAGCTCCGAACCTCCGGACCCGAGTCCGGTGCCTGCGTCCGGACCCTCTTTAGCGTTCGGTTCTTCTGTCCAGTGAGCCCGAGACCTAGGGTATGCATCCGGTCGCATGACCAATGGTCCGGACGGCCTTTTGCCTGCGTCCGGACCCTGTGTCCGGAGCCCCACTGAGTGCTAGGCTGAGCTTCTTCTTCTTCTCCAAGTCTTCAAGTGCTAACACCAAGTGGTCCAACCACTCAAGCTCTATGTTATCCTTTTACAAAATATTTCTTGGATTATATTTAGTTCTTTGTGTCACTTAGGTTCATTTTATATGGATGCAATGCAAACCTAGTGGCAAATGATAACCGCAATCGAAATGAGTTTTCCCTTCTTAATAGTACGGCTATCAATCCTAAATGTGATCACACTCTCTATAGTGTCTTGATCACTAAACCAAAAATGGCCCTATAGATATACCTTTGTCTTGAGCCCATTTTTGTTTTTCTCTTTCTTCTTTTCCTTAGTCCATGGAGCACTTGATTCATCATGATCATCCATCTAGCTCCATGTACCAAGGTGAACCACCCTATCTTGATCATACACTTAGTTCAAGGGTTAGTCCATAGGTTTCATCAATTAATCAAAACCAAACAAGGTCTTTCAATCTCCCCCTTTTTGGTAATTGATGACAACCTTTCAGAAATAGATATATATGATGAAAATTTCAGCTTTGGTAGTATTAGCTCCCCCTACATATGTGATATATGAGTTTGGTTCATTTTGATCACATATGCATGAATAGGAATTGTGGGAGAGTAAATGCTACCAAATGATGCTAAGGTGTGTAGGATGGACCTTTGAAGCGTGATACCAATCGGAGTGCAATATTAAACCATCCTTAGCACCATGAATGCCTAGAAACAACTTGAAAGGCAACTTGGAAACCTAATCATGCTAGTTCTTCAAGCACCAAGAAATTGTGTTTCTAACAATCACCACACAAGCATATCATGAATGTAAGTACATATGCAAGCAAGCACTTATGAATTCACAAAGATATGCAACAACTTAATTCATAGGCTTGCTCCCCCTACTTGTGTGCTTTCATTTTTCAATTTTTCAAAAATATTTTTCTTTGTCCTTACTACTTACTCTTACTAACTTCTCCCCCTTTGTCATCTATTATCATAAAAGATGTGCTCAAAGGTTTGATTATTGGAGAGAAGTGTTAGTTGTGGTTCAATCTAGATTACTTGCCCCAAGCTATTTAACTCGGTTTAAACCATGGACAAGCCTGTTCACACATCCTAGAATGGTTATCTTGCCCATGTTGACCTAAACATTTGAAGTTCATGATCTTGATCAAACACTAGGATTGCAAGCCCACAAATATGTCATATGCTACCACTAGATCAAATCAATCATAGAAGCAATAGTGGTACCATATAAGCATCAAATCATTTGATTTTCATGAAGGAGCCTAATGAATTGATGTCTAGATGCACTAACAAGTCCTAATAAGGATGAATGACATGTCAATCAACTTGTACCTTGCATAGCTCGAAGGAGGGCATGTCATATATATAGGGGTGCATCAACAAATATTTGAGAAGTCAAGAATGTTCAATTTATTCCTTAGCTTGCAAAACCTCTTCTCATCAAGTGGCTTGGTGAATATGTCGGCAAGTTGATCATCGGTGCCAACACTTGTGATTTTGATATCACCCTTTAGTTGGTGGTCTCTTATGAAGTGGTGCCTCACATCAATGTGCTTGGTCCTTTAATGTTGAACCGGATTGTTGGTTAGCTTCACCGCACTCTCATTGTCACATAGCAATGACACTTGCTTGAAATTGATCCCATAGTCATTCAAAGTTGCTCTCATCCAATGAAATTGAGCACAACAACAACCCACACTTATGTATTCGGCTTCGGCGGTAGAGAGTGCAACACTATTTTGCTTCTTTGATGACCAAGATACAAGTGACATGTCTAGCATTTGACATGTGCCCGATGTGCTCTTTCTATCAATCTTGCATCCCGCATAGTCGGAGTTCGAATATCCAATTAACTCAAAGTTAGACCCCTTCGGATACCACAATCTAACATCTTGTGTATGTTTTAAGTACCTTAATATTCTCTTTGTAGCCTTCAAGTGACTTTCTCTTGGAGAGACTTGAAATCTTGCACACATGCATACACTAAACATCACATCCGGCCTAGAAGCGGTCACATAGAGTAAGCTTCCAATCATAGACCGATACAACTTTCGATCCACCATATTTCCACTAGCATCACTATCCAAGTGTCCATTAGTGCCCATTGGAGTGCTAATGCCTTTAGACTCTTCTAAGCCAAATTTCTTCATCATATCCTTGATGTACTTGCCTTGACTCACAAAGGTGCCATTCTTCAATTGCTTGATTTGAAGACCAAGGAAGTAGCTAAGTTCACCAATCATTGACATTTCAAACTCATTTGCCATCATCTTGCCAAATTCTTCACAAAATTCTTGATTGGTTGAACCGAATATGATGTCATCCACATAGATTTGTAGCACAAATAGATCCTTGCCAAGCTTCTTGGTGAAGAGAGTAGTATCAACCTTTCCCATAATGAACCCTTTAGATAGAAGGAAGTCCCTCAATCTTTCATACCATGCTCTAGGTGCTTGCTTCAAGCCATATAAAGCCTTCCTCAACTTGTACATATGGTTGGGCTTCTTGTCATCTTCAAAACCGAGAGGTTGCTCAACATATACTAGCTCATTGATATATCCATTTAAGAAAGCACTCTTCACATCCATTTGGTATAGCTTGATTGTTGACACAAAAAGCATCAGATCCGCGAACACCTCGGGTTTATACCCGAACTCGATTTCCAAAGGTGTGCCAGTTGATTTGACCAGTTAATCAACAAGGACGATAACTAGAACAACGATGAACGAGACGACAGCGATACGCCCGGACGTCAAGGCTCAGATTGCTCAAAAAGCGGAACTCACGAGGTAGACGGAGATCTTGTAGATGCAGCTCGTCGAGATCGTAAGAACTCGTAGATAAACTATAACTAATGCGAAAAAAGTAGATGCTGAAAAGTAAGACGAAAATAATAGATTTGTTTGATTGTATTGAATATCTCTCATACGGGCCCTAGGTACATATTTATACTCTGGTAGGAGGAGTTGTACATAGACACGACTCATACCTAAACAAAACTCCTACTTTTAAGGAAATAAATGACTCGTGCAAGAGTCGGACTCAAACTGATATAATAATAATGGTATAAAATCACCAGTTTCCTTATCTATTCTCTTCGCGATGACACTTTCCATCGGCAAATTTCTTTCCATCCGCAACCTTCTTCCATTACCATCGGTATATTTCCACTGACGTCAACTATATCCCGCATCCATCGGCAACATTCCCGATCGGCAACGTTCTCCCGTTTCCATCGGTAACACCTTTCAATCGGCAAATACCCTTCTCTTTATCTTTGATGTTTCTTCAATCTCCTGCTTCTATCGGCAATCTGATTGGTGATATTCTACTGCCGATAAGGAGAAGCAACCATCCTTCTACCGATTAGTGCATCCGGTTCATATTGACACATACAAAAAACGGTGTCAACACATGCCCCCCAATTTCGGAGTATAAAATATCTTATGCACCGAAATTTGCTCTATTGTAATCTTTCCCTCCAAAATGCATGTGCCATCATCTTGATTACCATGCGCAAAAACTGCAAATTACCAACAACCCCCGTAACTGTAGCATGAACTCTTCGATCACCGCGCAAATTTACTGCGATATCCTTCCTTATCTCTGCTCAGTAAAAAGAAAACTCGAAAATGCCCTTTACCCTAGGCCTACAAAAATCGTCATCTGCCTTATCTTTTACCCTAAGCTCACACTTTTACCTTCATCTCAACATCATCCAAAGAGCACTATTCCAGCGGCGGTTCTTCTTTCATCAGGAAGCACGATCCTTGCAAGAACTCTTGCTTCAATGGCGATCACCTTCACTGCTCCTGCGGTAATCTTCTCTTCCTTCCCCGTTGTACACACTGCAATTTCATCCTTCCGCATTGCTTCTCAGTCCCTTCTCCCCTTTTCTGCTTTGTTTCCTGGATCTAGGAGATGCGCAACAAAATAGTGATCCCTACCGATCAAGAACATCTATGCTGCCTAGGTCCAATGAGGAATACCGATCCGACCAATCTGATCAATGTAGAAACTAACCGCATCCCTTTTAGATCTGAGCATTTTGATTTAGGGTTGTGGACCGATACCTTCCGTTCTTGGCCCAAATCCACTAAGGGGTGGAAGAATTGGTACCTCAGGATAGCAAGGTCACAAAGAGTCTACTGGTCAAAGCGCAACATCGAGCAATGCATTAGGCTGTCCATTGTTGATATGGCCAAGAACGAGAACATGATGATCGCCGCCTCCTACTTCTGGTCCGATACAATGAATGCATTCCTTTTCAGCCACGGACCAGCCACCCCCACGCTTGCCGATGTGCACATGCTCACTGGCCTTGATGTTTCTTCTGCCGATCCTACCACTCTATTCCGCAGGAAATCTGAGCGTCGGGTAAGTACCCGCAACATCGGTGGTTGGACTGTGTATATCCAAGAGTACCAGAAGAGTGGATTGGTAGCCCCAAGGGAGCATGCCACCTTCCTCAACATGTGGTTGGAGAAATTTGTCTTCTGTGGCAGAACAGTCGGCCCAACCAACATGTATCTCCCCGCAGCAGAGCTCTTAACCGATGGAGGATTTTCCCTTGGCCGATACCTCCTTGGCTCAGTCTACCGCCTTCTACATCAAATGTCAGAGAAATTGCTGCTAGGCGAGCCCATCGACAACCTCGGAGGTCCCTGGTGGTTCATCAACATGTGGCTAAACGCCCATATCCACAAATGTTTGCAGTTTGATCTATTCAGCCAACAATTTCCAAGGGACATATCTTAAGATTATGTCTATGATGATGATGAATCGGCAACCCGTGCCCCACTAAACTTCGGGGAAGCCATGATAGTGATGTCAGGAACCGATGCCAATATCGACCAATTCGGCATGTTTTTCCAGAGGCTCTATTGCGGAATCCCTGCTGCAGAACGAGCCTAGTGGCCTTATATCGATGAAGACAACCAATTCCCACTCTCCTTCAACCTCACCGATGGGAATATGTTGGTTTTAGTCCCACATCGGTAATTGATGGTGGGGGAGCACAACATATAAGGCGGGGGCAACCCTCACCTATCAGGCTAGTCTTTTGGGTTGAGTTAGGCCTGAGGCCTGGATATGTTGTGGGCTCCGGTGGACCTAGGCCCGAGGGGTGCTGGCTCGTGGGTATAGCGAGTCGGGCCGGATTCCGCTGCGCACTCTAACAAGTGGTATCAGAGCCCATGGTTGGAAAAACCTAAATCTCAAGGGTCACATGTGACGGGGGAGCCCGTTAATGCTTGAAGGTCACACGGGTTGTGTGATGAGTGTTGGACTCGGGGCCTGGATAACGTCTTCGGAGATCACATGGTGTAGTGTGATGGAAGAGTTGGGTCCGATGTGTGATCGGGGAGATTGTTGGTTTTAGTCTCACATCGGTAATTGATGGTGGGGGAGCACAACATATAAGGCGGGGGCAGCCCTCACCTATCAGGCTAGTCTTTTGGGTTGAGTTAGGCCTAAGGCCTGGATATGTTATGGGCTCCGGTGGACCTGGGCCCGAGGGGTGCCGGCTCGTGGGTATAGCGAGTCGGGCCGGATTCCGCTGCGCACCCTAACAGAATATACTACAAAATGAAGCAATCATGAAGGCCACCCTCATTCCTTGAGCTATCCCGGTGAACGTCGTCGAGACTGGAAAGAACTCCAACCCATCTTACATGTTCTACTATCCATCAGTAGCTGCGAGACAGCTAGCATTCGATCAACTACCGATCAAGCTAAGCTATGTCAACGTGATCAAACCAAGAGAAATCATCTCTAGCGCCATGGATTGGAACAAAATCATCACCCTTTCCCCTCATGCCGATGTATCCAATATCAACTTATCTTCTTGGGCACCGACATCTTTCATCACCGAATCCTTCAAGTCGTGGTGGCAAGAATGGAAAGAGCAATTATTTGCTCCATCATCCCACTACTATCGACATCTGATTGATGCTAACCATATCATACCCGATGACGCGGTAAGCTTACTTCCGATACTTCTCTTTGTTTAACTTTTCAAATGCATCGGTAACTAACCCTCCGTCAACAGGTCGATGATCTGGTTCCCCAGCAGAGCAAGAGCGGCAAACACTTCAACCTGTGACCGATGAACCCCATATCATCAATTGGCAGCAAGGCCCCTTTGCTGTCTGCGCTCATGCATCAGAAGGCGATCCCTAAAGTTACCATCCGATCTAGACCACTGCCGACCGATGCTGCTGCTGCCATGGTACGAGCCTTCAAGGTAACAAATCTTCATTTATTCCTGTTGATCATACTACGTCAACCGACAACTTTACTCAATTTGTACCAAACTTTCCTTTGCAGCGAACAAGTTCATCGGCAGCCATTCTGAGCGTACAATCCTCCATAGCTCAACCTGCCAATACCCCCAAATCGCAACAGCCAAAGCGCTGAGGTTCATCAAGTGCTGCTCCAAAACCAAAGCATCCAAAGCCATCGGCTCCAACTGCACCTTCTCAAGCTCCTGCCGATGTGCCAACAATGGAGCCAACATCAGCGCCTGTCCCTGAGCCACCACAGATCGAGAATCCTGACCAAGGGACAACGCCATCACCGCAAGGGGTGCCTATAACAACAGAAACGATATCGACATCGGTACCAACATCAGCACCAGATGAAATCCCTGACCAAGGGGCAGCAGCACCCCCTTAGAAGTCAGTGGAAGCGGCACCAACACCAACACCAGCTTCAGCACCAACCGTCCCTCCTACTGAGGCAAACTCATCGGCAACCATTGCTGATCCTCAAGATACGGTTGAATCGGTTACTCAGTCAAGCCAAAGGCGAGAAATTGCTTTAAAGCAGGTAAACCGATTACTTCTATTACAAATTTGTGAGACACAAGCTCCTTCCTGACATATTTTAATTCTTTATCTATCCAGGCTCAAGACTCTCCCAACAGCCTGTTCTCCTTTGCTGTCAACGTTCCAGAAGATACCGATGAAGAGGCAGATTCTACCCAAGCTTCAACTGCCATATCGACAGAACTAAAATCCAAGCTTGAAGCCCTGCTGCTCCTACTGCAACAAAGTACATCCCAACTGGTCCAAGATTCCAATGCAGTAAGGGCGACTTTCAAGGAAATCCAAGATCAAGTGCCTGCCGATATCGAAGAATCACTCTTCCAGGCGGCTTTCCTTGAGAGTCGGCAACTCCAATACAAAAAGGCTTTAGGTCGCATTGCCGACAGAGTTGCTCAAACAAAACTTGAAGAAGAAATATTCAAGTTCAAGTAGATTGCAGACGAAAAGCACAAGGACATCGGTCGCCCAGAAGCCTCTTGCATCGAACTTGATCAGGAGATCAACCGTCTGTCGGCACAAAAAGAAGAGCTGCTGACTGAGCTGAAGAGAGTGGATGAAGCCTTAGATTCGGCCACCCAGAAGAAGACCCAACTCCCTATTATAGCCAAAGCTTTGCAACAGGAGAGGGTCGCCAACGCTCGCGAAGCTCTTCTGCTGAGGAGAAAGGTCAAGACAGTTGATGTCACTGCCGACGACGACACCAGGGAAATGGAAGAAGCCGACCAAGTTCGTCTTCGTGCAATTTTATGTATTCAAACCCTATTGTAAGTTGTTACTCCTGAGCTTGACAAGTGATCCATCTGTAATATAACATTTAACGTCTTCCTACCGATGTTCCTTGTATGATAACTTGGTCATCGGTATATACGTATTGCTTTCATGCATCCATCAAGATACTAGGATAATACTTCTTCAGATACTTGCCATTTATTGCTCTAGAAAATGCAACTCCTTCGAGAGTCTCTAAAATATAAGCGTTGCCAGACACAGACTGATTTATCCGAAAAGGACCTTCTCAATTAGGAGACCACTTCCCAAACTTCGAACTTTTGGTTCCAATCGGTAAAATCAGTTTCCACACCATATCTCCATCGGCAAACTCTTTCACGTTTACCTTCTTGTTATACCATTTGGCAACTCTTTTCTTGTTCTCCTCAATACTGATTAGAGCTCTTAGCCGATGACCCGCTAGGTCTTCTAACTCATCCTTCATAAGGATATCATACTCATCGGCTGCTAACTGATCCTGGGAGAACAACCGTCTAGAACCAGTTTTAATTTCCCAAGGTAGGACAACATCATGTCCGTAGACTAACTGATATGGCGAAACTTTAGTAGCACCATGACATGCCATCCGATATGCCCACAAAGCTTCGTTCAGTACCGTATACCATCTCCTAGGGTTTTCTTCAATCTTGCGCTTGATAAGCTTGATTACCCCTTTATTGGTTGCTTCAGCCTGACCATTAGCTTGAGCATAATAAGGAGACGAGTTTAAAACCTTAAACCCCATACTGATAGCAAATTCATCAAATTCTCCCGACATGAACATAGTTCCTTGATCGGTAGTAATAGTTTGAGGGATACCAAATCGGTAAACAATATGCTCTTTCACAAAATCTATCATGTTTGCCGATGTCACCTTTTTCAACGGAATAGCTTCAACCCACTTCATGAAATAATCGGTAGCAACAAGTATGAATTTATGTCCTTTACTCGATGGCGGGTAAATATGGCCGATGAGATCAATGGCACATCCTCTAAACGGCCAAGGCTTGATTATAGGATTCATTGCCGACGCAGGTGCTCTCTGAACATTACCAAATTTCTGACAATCTTGACACCCTTTGAAATACTCAAAACAATCTTCAAGAATCGTCGGCCAATAATATCCATTTTGCCTGATCATCCACTTCATTTTGAATGTCGATTGATGTGCTCCACACACCCCTTCATGAATCTCACCCATTAACCTCTTCGATTCCTCTCTATTAAGGCATCTAAGCAAAACCCCATGAAGCGTACGATAATACAATTCATCATCAAGGAGCACATACTTAGTAGCCTGAAACCTCAACCGTCTCTCAACTTTCCTAGACGGATCTCTTAAGAATCGGCAATCTCTTTTCTCTAGTCATCGACAACCATTACCGATGTCATTACTTCTTGAATCGGCTGATACCCCGAAGCGTGCTGCACCAACCAATTGGACTCTTCATTATGCAACCTGGGAATATGCTCAAGACGATACTCTTTAAATTCCTTTAATAATTGCAAACACTTCCCATGATATTCAATTAAAATATCACTTCGGCACTCATATGTTCCAATCAACTGATTGATCACCAACAAAGAGTCACCGAAGACTTCAACGGCATCGGCACGCACATCCCTGAGTAACTCCAACCCCTTCAGCAACGCCTGGTACTCAGCCTGATTATTCATCAAAGTAGCAACAATCGGCAATGAGATTTCATACTTCTTTCCTCGGGGTGAAACTAAGATAACACCGATGCCTGCTCCCTCCTTACATGTGGAACCATCAAAGAACAAAGTCCAAGGAGCAATCTCTACTGAATTTAGCGTACCGCAATGCTGAGTAACAAAATCGGTCATCACGTGCCCTTTAACTGCGTTAGTCGATTCATACCTCAGATCAAATTTTGATAGCGCCAAAATCCATTTGCCGATCCTCCCATTCAATATCGGCATCGACAACATATACTTGACCACATCGTCTTTGCATATGACAGTACATTCGGCCGATAGAAAATAATGCCTTAACTTAGTACAAGAGAAGTATAGACATAAACATAATTTCTCAACGGCTGAATACCTGGTTTCAACATCCACCAGCCTTCTACTCAAATAATAAATCAGACGTTCTTTCCCTTCAAATTCTTGAATCAAAGCTGACCCGATAACACCGTCATCGGCAGACAAATACAATCCGAAAGGTTTCCCATGTTGATGTGGAATCAAAATCGGAGGATTCACCAGATACCTCTTAATTTCCTCCAAAGTCGATTGCTGCTTTTCTCCCCACACAAATTCCTGACCGGTCTTTAGCTTCAACAGTGGGCTAAAAGATTCAATCTTCCCAGATAGATTAGATATATAAATCTTCTAATAAAATTAATCTTGCCGATCAAAGATTGCAACTTAGTCTTGTTCATAGGAGCAGCCACTTTGTTAATTGCATCAGTAGATTTTCTGCCGATCTCTATGTCCCTTTGATGCACCATGAACCCAAAGAATTGACCTGCCGATATGCCAAATGCGCACTTATTTGGATTCATCTTTAACCCATGCTCCCTTGTGCACTCCAGAATCTTCCGCAGATCGGCAAGATGCTCTTCAAAATCTCCGGATTTAACCACCACATCGTCGATATAGATCTCGACCAATGTACCAATGTACTTATGAAAAATAAAATTCATCGCTCTTTGATAAGTAGTATCGGCGTTCTTCAACCCAAAAGTCATTACGATCCACTCAAACAAACCGACGTGACCTGGACAGCTAAAAGCAGTTTTGGATATATCTTCTTCAGCCATGAATATTTGATTATATCCAGCATTACCATCCATGGAACTGATAATCTTATGTCCAGCAGAAGCATCAACTAGTAGATCGGCAACAGGCATTGGATAGCCATCCATTGGCGTAGCTTTATTGAGATTCCTGAAATCAATAGAAACACGAAGTTTTCCATTCTTATACACAGGAACCACATTAGAAATCCATTCGGCATATCGGCATTGCCGAATAAATCCAGCTTCGATTAACTTTGTAATCTCAGCTTTAATATCAGGTAGTACAGTGGGGTTACACCAGCGCGCTAGTTGCCGATGTGGTTGAAAACCCGACTTAATAGGTAATCGATGTTCAACTATTGATCGGTCCAAACCAGGCATCTCTGTATAATCCCAAACAAAACAATCTTTATATTCTTTTAACAAATCACTCAGCTGTTGTTTACATTGGGAATCCAACCTAGCACTAATAAAAGTTGGCCTAGGCTTGCTAACGTCACTGATGTCTATTTCTAGTAACTCATCGGCCGATGTGAACCCTTGCCCAAGCTTTCCATCATCAGCGAATTGATCCATTAAAACACCTCTTCAGAACCGACTGCTTGGATCGGTGTAATTTGGAAATCAGAAAACTTTGTGAAATTCAGCATCTCGTACCGATTTGGAAGAGGAATCAAGTCATATGCCTGAGGGTATGGTGTTCGATAAGAATATGTATCGACCTCAGACTTACTACCGAATTGTGCTTTCGTCACTTCGGCGATCTCATCGGCCCAACATACATTTTGACCCTGCCGACGCGTTGGTTGTATGTTTATCGGCTGGACTGGTAGATACATCCCTTCTTGCCTCTATGGTAAGTAAACCGATCCGATTGGCATAAGCGCAGCACCATGTTGCTGAACATTATACATCGGCTGATCTGTCGATGTATATCCTTGGACACCAGCTGGAGTATTTTGAGATACTATCGACATCTCATTTTGAACATCCGCTGAGTAATGGTATTGTTGTGCTCCTGCCACCTGATATCTAGGTTGCACCAACTGCTGTTGCATTGATGTCAGACCAGTCCATCCAGGATCACAAGTCATCGGCATGTGATTTATCGATAATTGATATCCATTCGGAGCCTGTTGCCCTTGCATTCTAGGACAATCAATAGATTGACCTCCTTGTTGTATTGATACCCCCGTCTGAGAATTTATCATCAAAGGATAGCCTGCATCTGCCCTATTTTGTTGCATCGACAGAGCGCTTGCCGATGGTCGCCCACAAGGCATCTTAGGTACCACCATCTGAAGAGTTCTTGTCGACGACTGCCCGTTTGGAGAAGGCGTAGCATAATGCATCACTAGATTCATCGACTGTACTGATACTGCCGATTCCACAGGGGCTTTTCCCGCCGTATCGTCACCTTGGATCGACTTGGCATCGGTCGATGAATTTGGAGGCATATCATATCCCACCGGCTAGTAGGAATCGGTTGGCTCTGGATTACAGGTCCTGACACCTCCGATGCTACTGGGTCTGTATTCAGTCGAACAACGTTTACAGGGCTTGATTTTAGAGTAACTTCACCGGCAGACAGCTTCGCAGGCTGGGAGGATCCCGCTGGGATTGCCGATGGAGTTATAGTAGATGTCGATCCAGATTGATGATACGATGGACCAACATAATGAGATGCCTGCCCTTCTTCGAAGGATCGCATAACAGTGTTGTGTACAGCGTTGGACATCATAATAGTGGTTAATCAATGCTTGATTTAATTCAGAATTAACCATCTCTTGAAATTTACCAGGATTGGCGTCGAAAGTGACATGCCGTGGCGACGACGGATCTTGCTTTTGGACTGCTTTGCCACTCCTGTTTAGGTTGAAGGAGTTTAGATATAGCTGCTTGTATTCCTCCATAGCCTACTCCATAGTTTGCTTCTGATCATCCTTCAGATCTTCTTCGAAGACTTCAATGATGTTCCTCGGATCAACGTCAGTAGAACCACCCATGATCGTGATCAAGAGATGTATCTAGTGTCCCACTGGGTGTGCCAAAAGAGGTGTTGACACAAAAAGCGTCGGATCTGCGAACACCTCGGGGTTATACCCAAACTCGATATCCAAAGGTGTGCCAGTTGATTTGACCAGTTAATCAACAAGGACGATAACTAGAACAACGATGAACGAGACGACAGCGATACGCTCGAACGTCAAGGCTCAGATTGCTCAAAAAGCGGAACTCGCGAGGTAGACGGAGATCTTGTAGATGCAGCCTGTCTAGATCGTAAGAACTCATAGATAAACTATAACTAATGCGAAAAAAGTAGATGCTGAAAAGGAAGACGAAAATAATAGATTTGTTTGATTGTATTGAATATCTCTCATACGGCCCTAGGTACATATTTATACTCTGGTAGGAGGAGTTGTACATAGACACGACTCATACCTAAACAAAACTCCTACTTTTAAGGAAATAAATGACTCATGCAAGAGTAAGACTCAAACTGATATATTAATAATGGTATAAAATCAACAGTTTCCTTATCTATTCTCTTCGCGATGACACACTTTCCATCGGCAGATTTCTTTCCATCCGCAACCTTCTTCCATTACCATCGGTATCTTTCCACTGACGTCAGCTATATCCCGCCTCCATCGGCAACATTCCCGATCGGCAACGTTCTCCTATTTCCATCGGTAACACCTTTCAATCGGCAAATACCCTTCTCTTTGTCTTTGACGTTTCTTCAATCTCCTGCTTCTATCGGCAATTTGATTGGTGATATTCTACTGCCGATAAGGAAAAGCAACCATCCTTCTACCGATCAGTGCATCCGATTCATATTGACACATACAAAAACGGTGTCAGCATTGATGTTGTGTGCACATGCATAGGCTAACAGAATCCTTATTGCCTCTAATCTTGCAACCGGTGCATAAGTTTCTCCAAAGTCAAGACCCTCAACTTGAGTGTATCCTTGAGCTACCAATCTTGCTTTGTTCCTCACAACCATACCATCTTGATCTTTCTTGTTATAAATACCCATCTTGTGTCAATCACATTGTAGTTCTTGGGTCTTTCAACTAGTTCCCAAACTTGGTTCCTAGTGAAATTGTTGAGCTCTTATGCTTAGCATTGACCCAATCAACATCTTGTAGGGCTTCATCAATCTTTGTTGACTCTATGGATGATACAAAGGAGTAGTGCTCACAAAAGAATGCCAATCTTGATCTTGTTTGAACACCACTTGCAATGTCACCAACAATTTGATCAATGGGGTGATCTCTTGCTATGTTGGTCGGTTGGAGGATAGGGACTTGATTGCTTGAGCTTGGTTGAGATGAACTAGCAACTTTTTGATCTTGTGCTTGAGAGCTACTAGCTTGCATTTGAGGTGAGTTTAGCACTTGATCTTTGTCATCTTCAACATCAATCACTTGTCTAGGCCGAATATCACCAATATCCATGCTCTTCATAGAATTTGCCAATTGAGGACCACTCACATCTTCTAGATTCTCATTCTCAACTTGAGATCCATTGGTTTCATCAAACTCAACATCATGAATCTCCTCAAGTATACCACTAGCCGAATTCCACACTCTATAGGCTTTGCTTGTGGTTGAGTAACCAAGTAAGAACCCTTCATCACACTTCTTGTCAAACTTCCCAAGTCTTGTGACTTTCTTCAATATGTAGCATTTGAACCCAAAGACTCTAAAGTATGCAATCTTGGGCTTTCTTCCATTCAATAGCTCATATGGAGTCTTTTCCATCAATGGATGACAATACAACCGGTTGCTAGAGTAGCAAGCGGTGTTGATACCTTCGGCCCAAAAGGATTGACTCACATTGTACTCACTAAGCATAGACCTTGCCATATCAATCAATGTTCTATTCTTCCTCTCAACAAGGCCATTTGATTGTGGAGTGTACTTGGCCGAAAGTTGATGCTTGATTCCAAGCTCATCACATAGCTCCTCAACTCTTGTATTCTTGAATTCACTTCCATTGTCACTTCTCACTTTCTTGATTGTTGTTTCAAACTCATTGTGACATCTCTTGACAAAAGATTTGAATGGATGGCTTGTTGTTGATAGCAATACTTGCCATAACCTCTTCTTGGACTTCTTCCTCTCATCATCACTAGATTCATCATCGGAAGAGACACTATCATACCAAGTTACCACATAGGATTCACCCTTCTTCTTCTTGGTGAATGATATCTCCTTCTCCTTCTTGTCATGCTTTCTCTTCTTCTCATCATCATCACTATGATTGGGACAATCCGCAATCATGTGACCGGTGCTCTTGCACTTGTAGCATCTCTTCTCATATTCTTTGCTCTTGAAGTTATCTCTTCTCTTTCTAGCACCATAGCCCTTCTTCTTCATGAACTTGCCAAACTTGCGCACGAAGAGGGCCATCATCTCATCATCATCATCACTAGCTTCTTCATCATCACTAGATTCTTGCTTCTTTGCTTTGCCCTTGTTCTTGGATGAAGAAGCCTTGAATGCTAAGCTCTTCTTTTCTTTCTTTTCTTTCTTTTCTTCCTTGACCTCTTCTTCTTCACTTTCCTCATTGTATTGCTCTTCGGTCATGATCTCACCAAGTACTTCATTGGGAGTGATCTTGTCCAAACCATCTCTCCTAATTATTTGCCTCAAAGTTTTGTATTTCTTGGGCAAACAACCAAGAAACCGGTTTGAGAAGTCTTCATTCTTGATCTTCTCACCCAAGCTCTTGAGATCATTGATGATCACTTGGAGCCTATGGAACATCTCCGGGATAGACTCATCATCCTTCATCTTGAAGTGAGATAGCTTGTCCTTGAGCATGTATAGCTTTGCATTCTTTACCGTTGAAGTGCCTTCATAAGTATCTTCTAATCTCTTCATACTTCACTTGTTTTCTCAAGATCTTTGATTTGTTCAAACACCTTGGAATCAATGCCATTGTAGATAACATTGAGTGCCATGGTGTTGCATTGCCGGTTCTCTTGCTCTCTAGGTGTGGGACTATCCTCATCAAGGATGACATAGTCCTTTTCGGTCACGGTCCACACCTTCTCATGTATTAAGCCTAGATGTATCTTCATCTTCCTCGTCCAATAATCAAATGAGGTGCCATCAAACATTGGCGGTTTGCTCCCCACATGGTTGAATGATATTTGAGCAATCACTAACACCGAAGGTTGTTAAGCCTTGATAATAGTGGTGACCACGGCTTTGATACCACTTGAAAGGTCCTAGATGTCTAGAGGGGGGGGGGTGAATAGCCTAATAAAAATTCTACAAAACACTAGAGCAAACAGTTAGATAACACTAAAGCGAAGCTTTTTGCTCTAGCTCTACTTGGGGTGCAAAGCCACCTATCTAATGCAATTCTAGTTAGCTAAGTGCCTAACAATCAATAGCAAGACCCTAAGGCACTTAACTTGAGCTAGCAAGAACAACTAACAAGCTAAGCTAACTAGAAAGCTAACTAAGCAAGATATGAAAAACGTAAATACATGAGAGGAGGTGATTGTTATACCGATGCCTTGTGATGTATGGATGTCAATGTAGAGAGCCAATCACAAAGAATACCAATGAATAGCCGGGAGACAAGATGACAAACGATTTTTCTCCAGATGTTCACTTGGTTGCCACCAAGCTAGTCCTCGTTGTGTCGACTACTCAAATGGTGTTTCGGTGGCTAATTGGCAATTCACAAGCCAAGCCCACTACCCGGGCGCCACAAGAAACCACCCAAATGAGAGTAACTCAAATACACGAGCAATCCACTAGAGTTACCCTTTGGCGCTCCGCCGAGGCCGCCCTCTCACAATCAATGAAGCCGGCCGCACACAATCACCAAATGCGCCGAAGCTTCTCCACAATCGCCAAGCCGTCTAGGTGTTGGCAAACACCAAGAATAACAAGAAATCACGCGGCGATGACGATGACCAAGTCCCACTAAGATGCAATGCAATGATCAATGCACATTGTTCACTCAAACTCTCACAACTATGCAACAAGAGTGAAGAGAGTGAGTTGGGGGCTATCTCAAGCAAGCACAAGTATGTCAAATGAATGGGAGATGCAAGAGAGAGCCCTAGGAGCCGGCCAAGCCACTTAAATAGCTTCCAAACCGACGCAGTTTGCATGGGGGATCCGGACCAATGCGCATGCGTCCGGACCCTGCTTCCATTTTGAATCCTGCCGTTGGCGCTCTTTCCTGTGCCGAAATGTCACCACCGGACGCGCTGAACAGTAGCGTCCGGACCTGCGTCCAGAAATATTTCCAGGGTAACCCGAGAGCACCCGAGAGCATCCAGAGCCTCCGGACGCACTATACAGTGCGAGTCCGGACCAACAGAGCTTGCGTCCGGTTCTACACAGAGAGCTCCGAACCTTCGGACTCGAGTTCGGTGCCTGCGTCCGGACCCTCTTTAGCGTTCGGTTCTTCTGTCCAGTGAGCTCGAGACCTAGGGTATGCCTCTGGTCGCATGACCAATGGTCCGGACGACCTTTTGCCTGCGTCCAGACCCTGCGTCCGGAGCCCCTCTGAGTGCTAGGCCGAGCTTCTTCTTCTTCTCCAAGTATTCAAGTGCTAACACCAAGTGGTCCAACCACTAAAGCTCTGTGTTAGCCTTTTACAAAATATTTCTTGGATTATATTTAGTTCTTTGTGTCACTTAGGTTCATTTTATATGGATGCAATGCAAACCTAGTGGCACATGATAACCGCAATCGAAATGAGTTTTCCCTTCTTAATAGTACGACTATCAATCCTAAATGTGATCACACTCTCTATAGTGTCTTGATCACTAAACCAAAAATGGCCCTATAGATATACCTTTGCCTTGAGCCCATTTTTGTTTTTCTCTTTCTTCTTTTCCTTAGTCCATGGTGCACTTGATTCATCATGATCAACCATCTAGCTCCATGTACCAAGGAGAACCACCCTATCTTGATCATACACTTAGTTCAAGGGTTAGTACATAGGTTTCATCAATTACTCAAAACCAAACAAGGTCTTTCAGTGAGGCACAACTACTTGCTTTCCGGCTTGGCAAGCTCCACATATCCTATCTTTCTCAAAATGAACATTGGTTAGTCCAAGGATGTGTTCATTCTTTAGGAGTTTGGCCAAGTTCCTCATCCCAACATGAGCTAGTCGGCGATGCCATAGCCAACCCATGCTAGATTTTGCCACTAAACAAGTCTCAAGCTTAGTCTTACTTTTGTTGAAATCAACTAGGTAAAGCTTGCCCTTCAAACGACCCGTAAAGACAATAGAGGAATCCTCCCTCTTAAGAACTTCCACACCCTTATCCGTAAAGAGACAATTGTAGCCAATCTCACAAAGTTGTGAAACGGACAACAAATTGTAACTCAACGAATCAACATGTAAAACATTATAGATAGGATGATCAAGAGTTATAGCAACTTTACCAAGACTGATCACATCCCCCTTTGAGTTGTCTCCAGAGACAATGTTCTCACTTGCATCGGTTGAGGGGGTATATGAACTGAACATACTCCTTTCTCCGGTCATATGATTTGTACATCCACTATCAAGCACCCAACTTGCATTGATCCACCGGAGGAGTATGCCTACAAAACAAGTTTAGTTCCTTGATTTAGGTCCCAAAGATTCTTGGGGCCTTACATGTTAGTAACAAGAGTCTTAGGAACCCAAATGAAAGCATTAATGTAAATATTCTTTTCATTGCCAATGTGCTTGGCAATCAATTCTCCCTTGCTGTTGTTCTTCAACTCAAAGCAAGATTTCAAACTTGAGTGAGATGCTTGAGCTTTTGATTGATATGAATATCTATTTGGGGTGGCCCAGATAGTTTCTTTGGCTTCTGCACCTCATTCTTCACCTTATACACCTCTTTAGTGTGCTTGTTGTGGGCAGTGGAGTCATAGGTGGCCTTCCCTTTTCTGCGGGGAGCGGCATTGCCGCCCTTGGGTGGTTGTGCTGCTCGGGGTGAGGCTTGTGCCACTGGCTGTGCAGGCCTATCTGTACCTATTCTCCCACTGCTCACAAACTGAACACATTCAATTCCTTTGACAACCTTTCTTCCATTCTCTTTGCCTCCACGAGTGAGGCCAAGTCCATCTTTCATGAAAGGGTGTCTTCCATCTTTGAATTGTAGCTTCTTTGGTTGCTCAACTTTGCCACTTGCTGATTTCTTATCATCATTGCACTTTTCATGTAGCAAGGCATTGAGCCTAGCAATCTCCTTCTTCATTGCTTCCATATTGGCAAGGTTAGTGGAATAAGCATTTATATCAATTTCAAAACATCTTCCACAACCTTGGCTAGTGGAGGGAATAGAGGTATCCTTTAAGGTAGAGGGCTGTAAGTTGCTCTCCCAAAGAAGGTTATATTGCAACTCCATTTCATTGTGTTTTTCATCCAAGACACAAAACTTTTCATGGAGTGAAATATTTGCCTTCTTAGTGAGAGCATGATCTCCTTGCTCTTTGGCCAAAGTCTTTTGCAAGGATTTCACCTCACTTCTCTCCTCCTTAAGAGCTTCCTTGTTGGCAATATACATTTTCTCAAGCTCATCAAGGTCACTTTCTCTATTGTCCAACTCTACTTGGATTTCCTCTAGTTCCACCTTAAGCTTAGAGATTGTTAGTGTGATCTTAGGATTTAGGTTCTGTAAACAAAAAAAGTGACGCACTGTGTCTCACACACAGCAAGCCGGAAAGCGTGGCTTCAATCGGGTGCCCGGATGTTTTGAGAACCGAAAACATGCCAGTCAGTTTGACCTAAAACTAACAAGGGATGAAAATCATTAGATATAAACTAGAATGTGTCGGATGAGACTAGACAGTTCCATATGTATGGCCCTGAAGCCACTTACAACGACATACAGCTATAAAAGCTATCTGCCAATAGGGTATATAGATCATTCGGCTAAAACAAAGAGCACATGGCACTTTGGTTGCCGAATATGCATGCATGGGAAAAGTACGTATGAATGAATCAATTTTCTTAAAGTTGAAGCACTACCAAGCTCGGAAATCCAACCGAGTTGGGATCCATGATGAAGGAAGCATGTAAGAAAACAAGATCAAACCAATCTAATCTTGTACCCGCCGCACGATACTTAGCTTTATCAAGACTTGAAGGTGAAATAGCATGCACGAACCCGCAACACGTAACAACCTAGATTGAACTAATTCGGCTATTATGAAACATAAGATCTAACTATGGAAACAACATGAAAGTGTTGAATTGTTAAGACATGAATAGATCTGTGATAAAGAGAAGAGCCGAACCTCATCAATCTAGATTGGGCAAAAGAGTGTTTGCAAATATGTAAAATATCTAAGACAAACAACACATGATAACTTGATGAATCTAATAGATTTTGCCAAATCTAATAGAGCCTATAACTATCTTGCTTTTGCTAGCGTAACAAGTAAACATCTGTCGCATGACACCTACTCATGAACAAAAAACAAGCAAAGACTTCTTGATTATTAAGCAAAGATCCGCCACACGATCATTGGAAACAAACAAGACTACTTGCATCAATATCTAAATCCACCGCATGATACTAGACATGATAACAAGGTTGTCAGGACTTACGGAGGTCGACGGATCAATGATTCCTCTCGAAGAACTCGACGACACGACGAAAAGGACTCGAAGTTGGCAGGGGTCGGTTGTATTGATTTGGTTGTGAACGTTTTTACAATAGCCAAGGGTTTATATTTATACCCCGGTCATGACATGAGTCCTAAGAGGACACGGTTACAAAATATTAAAGGAAAAATACAATATTTTGACTTTAGTTTCCTTCAGAGTCTCCATTGCCTTAATTGTCGCAGCTATCGTTACCGATTTGGCTCCTACTCTCCGCCTTTGTCGCTCCGACGAAAACCACCTTTCTTCCAAATAGCCGATTGTGCGATCGATTGCCGAATATGAGAATTAACCGACCGCACGGATATCTGCCGAATGCTCTGAACACTTATCCCTGCAGACTCACCGTGCACTGGCCCACTCGTCATCGTGCAAAAATCCAGTGTTAACACATGCCCCCTCAATTTCGGGATAAAAGCCGTTTATTCTGAAATTGACCGCAAGCTTTACCTTTCCCCTAGGTCAATACTATTCAACGCCGCAGCCGCCGCTCAAGAAATTCAAACCCTAGCTCATTCTCAAATCCACTCTGAATCTTCAATGGCGACTCCGGATGAAATTCCAAAGGTAAATTTCATTCAGTCATATGCATTCGGAAATCTCTGATTAGCTTTCTCGCCTTTCTCCCAACTCATTCGTTTTTTTCCGATTCCACTATTTCTGAAGGAATATAAGAATGAAATTTTGATCCCTCATTTTTATCTCTTATATATTTCTGCTTGTATGACAGTATAATCGGTTCTGTTATTCTTCCTGATTAAAGCATAGCCGATTCATCTCTGGCTTTTAGATAACCGATCGTTTCTAGTTTAGGGATATAGCCGAGTGACCTTTGATATACCTGAGCCTGGCCCAGCCTGGTAACGGCCCACCTAAGAGGGAAAACCCCTAGTTTGCCGTTTGGAATTCCCGTTACGCTTATAAATAAGCCCTCTTTCTTGGCCTTCATCATTGCTTTCAATCAAGTCTTCTCTTCTTCCCACTTTCTCTGTTCAAACCAATCTAGAGAAAAACCTAACCGCTACAGTAGCAATGGCGGGAGGTGACAATCGCGGTAAGTGCCCTGCTGAGGGAGAAGCCAAAGGAAGCCGAGCATGGCGCAACCGACAACGCGGGTAAGAATCTCTGCCCCCTTGCAGTTCCACCGTTGTTCATCATCATAGCCTTGATTCATTCTTCTTCTGAATAATCTTAATCATGATCTTATTTGATGCTTCGGCTTGGTCATTAGCTTGTGCATAATAAGGATAAGAGTTATACAACTTTATTCCCATTTCTTCAGCAAAATCACAAAATTCAAATGAAGTAAACTGAGTTCCTTGATCTGTTGTTATAGTTTGAGGAATCCCAAATCTATGAATTATGTGCTCCTTAACAAAATTGACCATGTTCTCTGATGTAACCTTCTTCAAAGGAATGGCTTCAACCCATTTTGTAAAATAATCTGTAGCTAATAGCACAAACTTATGTCCTTTGCTAGAAGGAGGATGAATCTGACCAATCAAATCTATGCCCCATCCTCTAAACGGCCAAGGCTTGATAATCGGGTTCATAGCTGCTGTTGGAGCTCTTTGAATATTGCTGAATCTTTGACAATCCTGACACCTTTTGTAATATTCAAAACAATCTTCAAGCATGGTTGGCCAAAAATAACCAGTTCTTCTTATTATCCACTTCATCCGGTAAGTCGATTGATGTGCACCACATACTCCTTCATGCACTTCATACATCAGCTTTCTGGACTCCTCTTGACTCAAACATTTGAGGAGCACTCCATCTATGGACTTGTAGTGCAACTGGTCATCAAGAATGTAACACTCCAAAATTTGCATGCTTTGAAATAGGATTAAAATGTTCTTTATGCTTCTATTGTATATGCATTTAACATAGTTAAAAAATAAATAAAGATTTGGTGAATGTAAAAAGTATCATGTAGTAACGTGTTGAGAATTCATGCTGTAGCATATTTGATTTTTGTGTGAGTGGTTTTCAAAAAGTATTCAAAGCTATTTTGAAAATGAATCTGGAAATTGATTAGAAAAAAATCAATTCTAAAAATAGCCAAAAACTTTCTTTTCCTCTCTCCCCCATTTTCTCCTTGTGACCCGGCTGAGGAGCCCATCCCGTGGGCCTCCTTCCCTCCTCCTGCTTGGGCCGCATCCCAGCTCAGCTGCCGGCCCACGAGCGCAGGGGTTGCCCTCCCTCTCTCCTTGAGCCGCTGACCTTGGGTCCCCCTCGTCAGCGCCTCTCCCCTTCCTCCCGTGCTCGTGCAGGACACGGAAAGGAGCAGAGTCGCTCCGATCCTTAATTCCCTAGGATTTGTTGCTGCACAATCGAAGGCAAGGGCCTTATCTGACTCCTTTGACACCCCCGCATGCTCCTACCGCCTTCGTTTCCATCTGCAACTCATCTCTATGCCCTAGCGCTGCAACCCGACCCGCCGAGAGCTCCACCTGCCGCCATTGATGCCACTGTGAGCTCCTCGACCAACCGCTAGCTCTCATCCCTCTTCGAAGCAAGGTTTGATACCCCATGCACCTTGTACTCCGCTCAATTTCTCCCCTCCTTGCCCTCACTGGCCTATCGCCGTTTGCAGTGGAGCCGAAGCCGCCCCGCAACATCGCCAGTCGCCCATGTTCTTCCTTCGCGTGCGCAAAGCATCCAGGTGAGATCGCCTTGTTTTCCTCTATCTCCCGGACCTCTCGGTTCGTCTTTTGGTGGCCCGCAGGCCCTATTCCCTTTCGTCGGCGAGCTCAGATGCTCCGACAATGGAGCCGCCGCGCCGGACCTTGCTCCCGGCCAGTCACCCCCTCTCTCTCCCCGATCTCTTTTCTCGGTCGTCCGATCATAGATCAACGGATGAGGACAGATGATACCCCTTCGTTTTGACTTTTTGCTAAAGAGTCCCTGGATTTTTCTCCCTCTCAACCCGCAATCTAGTGGCGTCTCCCAACTCTACGTTTCCTCTTCGGGAAAACGTATTTCGTCTCGGCAATTGTTTTAATTCGATTTAAAAGGAAAATTTGTATTTACAGAATTGCCATTCAATTTCAAATGCCTATAACTTGCTCATTTTAAATCCGTTTTGACCCGTCCAAATTGCGTTAGATTCGTAATAAAATTATCTACATGTTAGTACCTCTGTTAGTCAGTTTTGGAACAGTTTAATTTCATGTTTAGATTTAAATTAATACCTTTGTATAGGAGAACTTGTTTAATTCATAACTTCATCGTTTTAGCTCCGTTTTTCGTGCTCGAAGCGTCGATGTGATCGTAGCAATGCGTAGATTAGTTTTATAAACTTTTCATCTTGTTTTTATTACTGTTGGTGTACTGTTCTAATCATAGCTTTGTTTGCTTCATGTATGATTTTCCGTTGATTGAATGGTGTTGATTGTTGATCGTTGATCAGTATAGACGTTGAGCAACCCGTTGAAGAACTAGAGTTTCTCCTTGATCAAGATCAGCAAGACCAGCAAGAATACTTCGAAGAAGGCAAGTATAACATGGGATTATCCTTGTTGTCCTATTCACAATTAATATAATTCATATGCATGATATCCCTTGTTTACCATAGTTTGATCCTAGAGATTGATATCCTGATTACCTTGACACCTATGATTTGATCCACCATATATGATTAGTTGCTAGTGCTCATACCATATGTACATGATCTTAATTTGTTAATGACTATATGCAATAACGATAAAACTCGCTTTTTAGCAACATTGGATTATAGGAGCTTATCTGTAGGCAAAAGCTGGGATATACCGTACAACCACGGGGGCTATATGGCTCTGGCTTTAGCTCAGTATGGGGACCTTCTCTAGCTTGTTCAGTGGTTACCTTTATGGCACAAATAGGAGCGTGCCAAGACGGGTATAGTGTGGTTCCTAATATATGGGCATAGCCGCGAAGGAGTGTGACCGTAGACAGGTTGGCTCTACATCCCCCTGCCACGAACCTTGTGGCCCTGACTTGTTAGACGAACCCTTGGAAGGCTTCATAGTGTACCCTGCCCGCTCACCTTGGCAGTGTTTTGGGAGTAATTAACCCGAGCATCTGGGCAACACGACTCGTGGGTAAAGTTGTACACCTCTGATCAGAGTTAAAAACTATCATGATAGTCATGCTCACGGACACGAGCGGCTCGGAAAACCCACAGAATTATTGGGTTCTTATTTCTATGTGGCTTATGCAAGTGTTATTTATTTATTGTATCATTGTCATTTACTTTATGATCATGGATATTTGAGCTTATGCAATTACCTTGGCAAATGTTGATATTAATATGAATTTTATCTACTTAAAATGCTTACCGCTATGAACCATGCATATCCTTTTGAGCTTCATGAAACCCCGTGTTATATTTGTTGAGTACGTATGTGCTCACCCTTGAACTCAAACACCACAGATGAAGATTGGGTTGATGACTACCGCAATGAGTACTAGTCTTGGAGTCAACCAGTCAACTGGTCCCTTGTGGAGCTTCTGCAGGAGTCATCGATTAGTTAAATTTTTATTTGTTTAAGACTCTATATTGAATATTTATTCGCTATGTAATAAGCACTGTGATGGTACTTTTATGATTTGTCAACTCATGTGTGCGACTATTCCTGGGGTGCACATGAGCCTTTTATGCACTTGTTTTTGTTCTTAAAAACGGGTGTGACGAATTGGTATCAAAGCACGTGTTGACTGTAGGACGCAAGCCTAGTAGTTATGGTCTCTATCTAAAGTTTAGTTTGCTACAAAAACTATTTTCTTCAACCTTGTCCTTTGAATTGATTAATTCTCAATCCTTGTCTAGTTATCACCTCCTTGATAGCTTCCTTTGAGCTACTTCTTAACACCTTATATATTGTATTTCTCTTGGTTTTACTAAGTTTCTAGACTTATCTTGATCAAAGTCTTTATGACCTTTAATCACATGTCTTCCCTTTTCTAGGATGTCCCCCATTTGAACAAAAGTGTGAATAGCATCGCAGTTGAGTCTAGTAGTCAAGTCTTTGGTGTAATGTGAAACCTTTGTGCTTGAATTAATTGTCATTATGTGAATGTGTGATTTGGATCTTTGTATTGCTTGCTGGAATCTTGTGGTTATACCTACAAGATTCCAAATTTTAATAATAATTAATCAATGTTATACATATAATTGGGTTGGGTTTTTCCTGTGCTATCCTTGCTGTTTTCTGGAGCAGTATGCAATGTCTCTGTTATATCTCAAGATCTGATCATGCAAAATTCATGAAATGTTTCTAGGAACAACTAGACTTACCCATGGTTCATGTCCAACTAGAATCACCCTCATAGCTATTATATTTTAAGAGATATGCATGTTGCCTGTTGCAAGTTGAGGTTTATGCGCAGTCTGGAACCTGAAATAGAATCTGTTCTTTACTGTTTTACTCAATTTTAAGTTCTGAATCTGGGACTGTCAGTCAAGACAAAGTTGTAGAGCATTTCGAGACCTTTCCAGAAAGTCTAGAACCAAATCCATTGGATATCTGTAACTCGAATTATGACTGTTTTACTGCAGGGTTGTCAGAATCTCTCGTCCAGAAAATTTCAGTTTTGCATGTAATATGATTTTGATGGTGTAAGAAATGTTCTAAACATAATTATTTGTGTTTTGGAACACAGATGCCTCGTACCAACAGGAACCCACCACCTCCACCGGCACCCATGACCATAGAAGAACTTATGGCAATGCAGGGGCAGCTGATGCAGACTATGATGTAATTTATGCAGAACCCGCCTAACCAAGATGCAGCTCCTGTCAACAAGCGCCGGGAATTCCTTCAAGGTCATCCCCGGTGTTATCTCATGCTGCTGATCCCTTGGAAGCAGATGATTGGTTGAGGGAAGTGGAGAAACAACTCAACATTGCTCAGTGCAATGACCAGGAGAAGGTGTTGTATGCTTCTGGTCAGCTCCAAGGTGGAGCTCAGACATGGTGGGAATCTTACCAAGCTGCACGTCCTGCCAATGCTCCTGCTGGCACTTGGGATGAATTCTCCAGGGACTTCAAAGCTCGTCATATCCCAGAGGGAATTATCGAGCTCAAGCAGGAAGAGTTCCGTAATCTCAGGATGGGGCAAATGTCAGTCAGTGAGTATCATGATCCATTCTCTCAGCTGACTCGCTATGCTCCTAATGAAGTGAGAGATGATGCAGATAAGAAACGCCACTTCCTCAAGGGTATATACTATGATCTTAGACTACAGTTGTTGACACAAAAAGCGTCAGGATCTGCGAACACCTCGGGCTATTACCCGAATTCGATTTCCGAGGTGTGGCCAGTCGATTTGACCAGTTAATCGACAAGGACGATAACTAGAACAAGATCTGAACAAGACAACGGCGATGCGCTCGGATGCCAAGACTCAGACTTGATCAGGATAACTAGAGCAGAGCTGAACGAGATAACAACGATGTGCCCAGATGTCAAAGCTCAGAGGTACTCCCACGCGGAACTTGCAAGGGTTTGACGGAGATCAAGGTGATGTAGCCCGTCGAAGCTTGAAGAACTCGTAGATAAACTAAGACTACTGCAAAAAGGATAAATTGCAATAAAAGTAGAATAAGAGTAATTTGATTTGTTTTTGATAGATTGATATGTATTACACGCAGCCCTTGGGCACATATTTATACTCCCGCATGGAAAGTTGTACAGAGACACGACTCGTACCTTTCCTAAACAAAACTCCTATTTTAAAGGAAATAACTGACTCGCGCAGGAGTCGGACCCAAATAACAATATTATTTTCCTAAACAGACACCCCTATTTTAAAAGAAAATAAACAACTCGTGCAAGAGTCGGACTCAGACTTCCATAACAATACTGGTATGACATCACCAGTTTCCTTATGTCTTTCTACGATGAAAACTTTCCATCGGCAGACTCTTCAATCCGCAACTTCCTTCTATTGCCATTGGCAATCCTTTACTGATGTCAACCACATTACCTGGGGCTCATCGGCATCGGAAATCTACACCCATCGGCATCGGCAACTCATCAGCATCGGCAATCTACACCCACCGGCATCTTTGCACTTCTGGTAACTTTTCTCCACAAATTAACCTTTATCGGCAAGAATCATCTAGCTTTGCATCGGCAACAAACTTACCCTTCTTACAGCGCACTCCCATCGGTAAATATTACCGATGACTTCCTGATACCGATAGAAAATGGCCACCAATCCATGCAAGTCTTAGCTCATTTGACACGTGCCGAAAAACGGTGTCAACACATGCCCCCCAATTTCGGAGTGTATAATATTTTACGCGCCGAAATTCTCTCTACTGTAGCCGTTCTTTCCGAGATAACTGCACAACTTCCTCGATCTCCGCGCACATAACTGCAATTTATTAATAAGATTCCTCGACTATAGCACAAACAGTTGCAAATCTAATCATATCTCCTTGATTATCGCGCACATCCATCGCAGGCCTCTCCATATTCCTATACAGTACAAGCAGAAATTCCAAAATACCTCTGGACCTAGGTCTATAAAAGTTACCACGATTCAACTTACTGTTTACCCTGGGCCTTCTTTCACTTTTCACCTACCTCCGTCTTCAACCTCAGCGTCTTCAACCTCGGCGGCAACTCCGAAGAACAATCTTGCGAGCCCAAGCAACAATTCATTCCTCAAGCAGAGTACGAGCCGCAAGAACTCTCCCAACTCCAATGGCGATCCACGTCGACATCCCCAAGGTAAATCCATTTCCTCCTTATTCTACTCTTTGCAAGTTTTTCCTTCCGTATGAACTTCGCAATCTTTTCCCCTTTCTTTCTTTGATCCTTCCTCTTTTTTTGAAACCTAGGAACTGTACAACAAAGTAGTAATCCCCCTTGAGCAGTCCAACTTCAACTGCCTAGGCCCAATGGGAAATCCTGATCCTAGCTATCTGATCAACGCGGAAACCAACCGTATTCCCTTCAGATCCGGATGTTTCAGCCTAGGTTTATGGAAGGATGCTTTCCGTTCATGGCCTAAATATACCAAGGGGTGGAAGAACTGGTACCTCAGGGTAATTAGAACGTAGCAGGTTTATTGGTCAGAGCACAACCTAGACCAGTGCATCAGGCTCTCCATTGCCGATATGGAGAAGAACGAGAACATGATGATAGCGGCTTCTTACTTCTGGTTTGACACCATGAATGCCTTCTTATTCAGACATGGACCAGCCACTCCTACCCTTGCCGATGTGCATATGCTGACTGGTCTCGATGTCTCCTCTGCCGATACCTTCACTCTGTTTAATAGGAAGGCCGAGTATAAGGTGAACACTCGTAATATCGGCGGCTGGACCGGTTACATCCAGGAGTACCAAAAAACTGGATCGGTAGGACAAAGAGAGCATGCTATCATTCTGAACATGTGGCTGGAGAAATTCATCTTATGTGGCAAAACAGTCGGACCGACCACAATGTACCTCCCGGCAGCAGAACTCCTAGCCGATGGAACAAGACTCCCTCTCGGTCGATATCTCCTTGGATCGGTGTACCGTCTTCTACACCAAGTATCCAAGAAACTTCTGTTGGGTGAATCCATCGGTAACCTTGGGGGTCCCTAGGGGTTCATAAACATGTGGCTGAACGCACACATGTACAAAGTCCTTCAGTTTGACTTGTTCGCCCAACAATTTCCAAGGTACATATCGGAAAATTATATATTCAATGATGATGAATCGGCAACTCGTCCTCCACTCAACTTCGGAGAGACCATCATAGTACTGCCAGGAACCGATGCCGATGCAGACCAATTTGGCAGATTCTTTCAGAAATTTTATAATGGAATCCTGCTTCAGAACGGCTCTGGTGGCCATATATTGATGAGGACAACCGATTCCCCTTGGTATTCAACCTCACCGATTGGAACGTGCCTCAGAATGAGGTGATCATGAAGGCCAGCATCGTTCCCCGAGCTATTCCAGTTAATATTTTCAGAACTGGGAAGAATGCTCCTCCGTCCTTCGAGTTTTATTACCCAGCGGCAGCGGCAAGACAACTGGCATTCGGCCAACTGCCGATCAAGATCTGCTATGCCAAGGTGATAAAACCAAGGCAAATCATCTCCAGCGTCGTAGACTGGAACAAGGTCATCAACCTCCCCCCAAATGCCGATACTTCAGATATTGACTTATCCTCCTGGGCACCAACATCCTTCATCACGGAGGAATACAAATTCTGGTGGCAAGAATGGAGATATCAACTATTTGCCAAGTCATCACACTACTATCGGCATATGATTGACGCCAATCACGTCATTCCCGATGATGCAGTAAGTTTTTAATCCCGATGCATTCCTCATTACTTTATTCCTATCATTGGCATTTGACCTTCTTATGCTTAACAGGTTGACGATCCAATCCCTAAAATGAGCAGGAGTGGCAAACCTTTCAATCTCCGAGTGATGAGTCCTATATCACTCATCGGCAATAATGCCCCCACACTGGCTGCCTTCACCCCTCAGAAGGTACCTAAAGTTACTCTCAAGCCCAAGCCGACGCCTACTACTCCATCGGCTGTTGCGGCCATCTTAGCACGGGATTTCGCAGTAAACTTAACCTTTACTTATACCGATTACATCCTACTCATCGGCAATTTTTGCTTTATATAACTTGTACCAAATATCTTTCAGATGGTGAAGTCATCGGCAGCTGCTGCAAACATACAAGCTTCTCCAACTCTTGCTGCCGATGCCCCCAGGCTTCGCAACAAAAACGGGCCGGTTCACCAACTGCTGCCCCAAAAAAGAAGCGCCTGAGGCTAGCCACACCAACGGCATCACCAACTCCTGCCGATACGCCAACAGAAGAACTGCCATCGGCATCTGCTCCTGAACAGCCAGCGGACGAAACTCCGATCCAAGAAACAATGTCAACGCCGCAGGAACCAGCTGCAACATCGGTATTGGCACCAGATGAAAATCCTGACCAGAGGACGACATTACCACCACAGGAGCTACCCACTGTAGCAGAAACAACGCCAGCAATAGCACCAACGGCGTCAACCGCTCCTCCAACAGAAGCTTGTTCATCGGCAACTGCTGCCGATCTCTAGGATGAGGCTGTACCAGCCGACATGTCAAGTCCCAGGCAAGAAATCCACTTCAAGATGGTAAGTCGGTTACCTAAAAATTTGCAGTATAACCTTATGATCGGCACATCTTAACTTCTTCTTTTTCAGGCCCAGGACTCCCCAGACAGCTTGTTTTCCTTCGGCGTCAACCTCCAGGACGAGGACGAAAACCAAGAAGGCCCTGCTCCAGCAGACAGCTTGTTCTCCTTCGCCATTAACATTCCCGATGAGGACGAGGACGAAGAAAGCTCTGCTCCAACTTTATCGGCAGAAGTCAAAGTCAAGCTAGAAACGTTACTATCTCTACTGCAACAAGATACGCCCAATCTTGTTCAAGACTCCACCGCAGCAAAGATGGCCTTCAAAGACATCCAAGGCCACTTATCTGCCGATACGGAGGAAATACTCTTCTAGGCGGCATTCCTTGAAACCAAGCAACTCCAGTATCAAAGACTTTCCCGTCGCATAGCCGATAGGACTGCTCGATCCAAGACTGAGGAAGAGATGCTCAAGTTCAAACAAATTGCCAATGAGAAGCACAAGAGCATCGACCAAGCAGAAGCCTCCGGCACCAATCTCGAGCAAGAAATCACTCAGTTATCGGCAAGGAAAGAAGAGCTGCTGACTGAATTGAAAAGGGTTGAAGAAGCCCTGAACATAGCCAATCAAAAGAAAGCTCAACTGCCCGATACCATCAAGGCTCTGCGACAAGAAAGAGACCAAAACACCCGACAAGCCATCTTGTTGAAGAAGAAGAAGATCAAGCCAGTCGAAGGGTCTGCCGACGCCGATGCCAAGGAGATGGAGGAAATAGAGCAAATCCGCCTGCGTGCGATATTAGCCATCCAATCCTTGTAATTTATTACAATTCATCATATCGGCAAATGTAACATTGATACTTGATTTTGCTCTGTGATGTAATGTCAGTACAACTTTTACCGATGCTTATATAACTTTTCTTTCCATCGGCACTCAACTGAGCATTTTATGCATCCACCCAAATACTAGGGTAATATTTTTTCAAGTATTTACCGTTGATCTCTCTAGAGAATGCAACTCCTTCGAGAGTTTCCAAAATATAGGCATTTCTAGGAACAGATTGATTTATCCGAAATGGACCCTCCCAATTAGGAGACCACTTTCCAAACTTAGAATCCTTAGTCCCAATCGGTAAAATCAATTTCCACACCAGATCACCATCGGTAAACGTTTTCACCTTGACCTTTTTGTCATACCATCTGACAACCCTTTTCTTATTCTCTTCAATACTAATCAAAGCCCTCAACCGATGACTTGTTAAATCTTCTAACTCATCTTTCATAAGAGTAGCATAATCATCGGTCGTCAATTGATCTTGAGAAAACAATCGCCTAGAACCAGTTTTAATTTCCCAAGGCAGGACAGCATCGTGTCCATAGACTAACTGATACGGCGAAATTTTGGTTGCACCATGACAAGCCATCCGATACGACCATATGGCTTCATTCAACACTACATGCCACCTTCTAGGGTTCTTTTCAATCTTGCGTTTGATAAGTTTAATGACTCCTTTATTAGTTGCTTCAGCTTGACTATTAGCTTGAGCATAATAAGGAGAAGAATTCAATACCTTGAACCCCATACTAGCAGCAAATTCATCAAATTCTCCCGATGTGAACATAGTGCCCTGATCGGTAGTAATAGTTTGAGGAATACCGAATCGGTAAACAATATGTTCTTTTACAAAATCTACCATGTTTGTCGATGTCACCTTCTTCAAAGGAATTTCCTCAACCCATTTTGTAAAGTAATCGGTAGCAACGAGTATAAACTTATGCCCCTTGCTTGACGGTGGATAAATTTGGCCGATGAGATCAATAGCCCATCCTCTGAACGGCCAAGGCTTGATTATAGGATGCATTACCGATGCAGGTGCCCTCTGGACATTACCAAACTTCTAACAATCTTGGCACCCTTTAAAATATTTGAAGCAATCTTCAAGAATTGTCAGCCAATAATATCCATTCCGTCTGATCATCCACTTCATCTTGAATGCCGATTGATGCGCTCCACACACACCTTCATGGATTTCGCCCATCAACTCCTTTGACTCCTCTTTACCAAGGCACCTGAGTAAAACTCCATCAATCGTCCGATAATACAATCCATCGTCGAGGAGCACATACTTGGTAGCTTGAAACCTCAGACGCCTTTCAACCTTCTTAGATGGACCTCTTAAGTAATCGACAATTTTCCTTTTTCCAGTCATCGGCAACCATTACCGATGTCATGACTTCTTGAATCGGCTGATATCCTGAAGCATTCTGTGCTAACTGATTGGCCTCTTCATTATGCAACCTAGGAATATGCTCAAGGCGATACTCTTTGAATTATTTCAATAATTGTAAACACTTCTCATGGTGTGCAATCAATACTTCACTTCGGCATTCATATACTCCAGTCAATTGATTGATCACCAACATAGAATCGCCAAAGATTTCAACGGCATCGGCACGCACTTCTCTGAGTAATTCCAACCCTTTTATTAAAGCTTGATATTCAGCCTGATTGTTTGTTGATGTAGCAACAATCGGCAACGAAATCTCATACTTCCGTCCTCGGGGTGAAATTAAGAGAACACCGATACCTGCTCCTTCTTTGCATGTAGATCCATCAAAGAACAAAGTCCAAGGAGCAATCTCTACAGAGTTTACCATATTGCAATGCTGAGTAACAAAATCGGCCATCACCTGACCCTTAACAGCCTTAGCCGATTCATACTTCAGATCAAACTCTGAAAGTGCCAGAATCCATTTGCCGATTCTTCCACTTAATATCGACATTGATAGCATATACTTAACTACGTCATCTTTGCAGATAACAGTGCATTCAGCCGACAATAAATAATGCCTCAATTTTATGCAAGAGAAATACAAACACAAGCATAATTTCTCTATAGCCGAATACCTGGTCTCAGCATCTATCAACCTCCTGCTCAAATAATATGTCACACGTTCTTTCCCTTCAAATTCTTGAATCAAGGCTGACCCGATAACACCGTCATTGGCAGATAAATACAATCTGAAAGGTTTCCCGTGCTGAGGTGGAACCAAGACTAGAGGGTTTACCAAATATTTCTTGATCTCCTCCAAGGCTAACTGTTGTTCTTCTTTCCATGTAAACTCTTGATCGGCTCTCAGCTTCAGCAATGGATTAAAAGATTTAATCTTACCGGATAAGTTGGATATAAATCTTCTAATAAAATTAATCTTGCCGATCAAGGATTGCAGCTCAGTCTTGTTTGTAGGAGCAACCACTTTGTTAATTGCATCAATAGATTTTCTGGCGATCTCAATGCCTCTTTGATGCACCATAAAACCCAGAAACTGACATGCCGATACACCAAATGCACACTTGTTAGGATTCATCTTCAACCCATGCTCCCTTGTGCATTCCAATATTTTTCGCAAATCGGCAAGATGCTTCCCAAAATCTTCGGACTTAACCACCACATCATCAATATAGATTTCGACTATCGTGCCGATGTACTTATGAAAGGTGAAATTCATTGCTCTTTGATAAGTAGCACCGGCATTCTTCAGGCCAAAAGTCATGACAACCCACTCAAATAAACCGACATGACCTGGACATCTAAAAGCAGTCTTGGATATGTCTTCTTCAGCCATGAATATTTGATTATATCCAGCATTACCCTCCATGAAGCTAATGATTTGATGTCCAGCAGCAGCATCAATCAGCAGATCGGCAACGGGCATCGGGTAACCATCCATCGGCGTAGCCTTGTTAAGATTCCTAAAATCAATACAAACACGAAGTTTTCCATTTTTCTTGTAAACAGGAACCACATTAGAAATCCATTCGGCATATCGGCATTGCTGAATAAATCCAACTTCAATTAATTTTGTAATCTCAGCCTTAATGTCAGGTAGAATAGTAGGATTGCATTGGCGCGCAGGTTGCCGATGTGGTTGGAAACCAGACTTAATAGGTAACCGATGCTCGACTATCGATCGGTCTAAACCAGGCATCTCCGTATAATCCCAAGCAAAACAATCTTTATATTCCTTTAATAAATCAGTCAACTATTGTTTACATTGGGAATCCAACTTAGCACTAATAAAAGTAGGTCTATGTTTACTACCATCGCCGATGTCTATCTCTAGTAAATCATCGACAGATGTGAAGCCCTATCCCAGTTTTCCATCATCAGCGAACCGATCCATTAAAACTCTTCTTCAGGACCGACTGCTTGGATCGGTGTAATGTGGTAATCGGCAACTTTGAGGAACTCCGTGTCCCAAGCTTCACCTGATATGCATTTGGTTTGCTCATAAGTTTCCGATTCTGCCGACGCAACGATCGATGGGGTCTCACTTTGGACGACTTCAATCTTGTCTCCGACCCACTGCACAAGGCTTTGATGCATGGTGGAAGGAATACAACAATTGGCGTGGATCCAATCCCTTCCTAGGAGCAAGTTGTAGGTGGCTTTGCCACTGATCACAAAAAATGTTGTCGGCAAAGTTTTACTGTCGATGGTTAATTCAACACATACGGCTCCCATAGCTGGCAACACATTGCCTTCAAAATCTTCAAGTTTCATGTCCGTTTCGACTAAATCTTGGTCGCCTTTTCCAAGCTTCCTGAACATGACATATGGCATTATGTTTATAGACGTGCCACCATCTACCAGCATCTTTGTTATAGGTTGTCCATCCACCTTGCCCTTAACAAACAGGGCCCTTAGATGCTGCCTTTCATCATCGACAGGCTTCTCAAAGACAGCTGCCATCGGATCCAAGACCAATTGCGCCGTTCCTGCAGCTTCCTCTTCGTCACTGACAGGTGCCATAAACTTCATCGGCAATATGACGACCATATTGATTTCTGCCGATGGATCCCTATCCTTGCGCTTGGGCCTCCACTGCTTTTCCCTTGAAGGAGTTTCACTGTCATATAAGTCGCTTTGGTGCTCGCGCTGGATTCTCCTTTTCTGAGTCTTTGTTAGACCCTTAGGGCACCACTGAGGAAGTTTAGTTTTCCAAACAGGCTGGTGCTGCCTTCCACTGCTTGTATCGGCACCACTCCTGATGTTTGGATCTCTGGAGAATAATTCTTCATCAGGCACTCTTGCATTGGCCATCTCCTCAAGCTCCTCTTGATCAACACGCCTGCCAAGCCTGCTATGTGCGCTGAGCTTGCCCCCCGGTCGGTCATGTGCCGATTTCTTCTCTCTGAGCAGCCTGGCATACCTGGATGTCCGATCATCAAAACAAGGTTTCTTACCTGACCGATCGGCAGTGTAATATCCATTGCATTCGGGGCAATTATCGGCAGTAGGTAGCTTGATGCCTTCTTCCCAACAGTGAATGAAGAAGGGACACTTCCAGTGGTCCTTATGCCAAAGCCACTCTTGATGCTCTTCTTCTTCCTGCCGATATCGCTCCTTTTGCAATTGCCGATACTCTTGCCTTGGCTGCTTGTGACTGATTATAACACCAGGAGCCCTCTTGGCACTGCTATTTTCATCGGCAACTCTCTTACCTTTTCTGTCATCAGCAAATCTCCTCTCGTCACGCTCAGCTACCTGATGGTTAGGATCTACCGATGCATTTTTCCTGGCAGTTTCCGATGTCAGCACTTTGGTTTTTTCACTAGTTTCCACCATATTATTTGGAAACGGGTGCTGATCAATCTTCATCGGTTTCTGGACTTTAGAATTTTCAAATTTACTTCGTCTAGATTCAATCTCTGACTGCAACTGCTGCCTGAATACTTTGCAGTCATTGGTACTGTGCGAAGTTGCATCGTGCCACTTGTAGTACCTGATCTTCCTGAGCTCTTCGGCCGATAGAATTACTTGGTTAGGCGCCAACTTGATTCGCCCTTCTTGAAGTAACAAGTCAAACATCCTATCGACCTTGGTGATGTCAAAGGTGAACCTTTCAGCCTCTTTCTGGCCAAATGGACAAGACACCGATTTCCTATCCTTCACCCATTCGGCCGCACCGATGCTCAACTCTTCATCTGACCCAGAATTCTCCTCTTGCTCAATGAAGGTCACCTTCTTATTCCAAGTCTTTCTAGGTTCAAAGGTGTTTACATCTTGATCGGCAATCCTTTGCACCAGGTGACTTAGGCTTTCAAATTCTTGAGACACGTACTTATCTTTGATATGCAGCAGTAGTCCTTGGAAAGCCAAATTAGCTAGTTGCCGATCATCAAGTACCAGGCTGTAGCATTTGTTCTTCATGTCTCACAGCCTTTGAACAAAGTTCTCTACCGATTCGTCATTGCGTTGCCTTAGCTTAACCAAATCGGTAATCTTCTTCTCATGTATGCCAGCGAAGAAGTATTTGTGAAATTGTTTTTCTAGATCGGCCCAGGTAATCATAGAGTTCGGAGGTAATGATATAAACCATGTGAATGCCGATCCAGACAATGATGATGAGAACAATCTCACCCTCAGTTCCTCTCTGCTGGCAGCTTCTCTACACTGGATAATGAAGCGATTGATATGCTCCATCGTTGACGTATCATCTTGGCCAGAGAACTTGGTAAAATCTGGCACCTTGTACCGATTTGGGAGAGGAATCAAATCATATGCTGGAGGATATGGGGTCCGATAAGAATATGTATTGACCTTTGGTTTAATGCCGAATTGTTCCTTCATTACTTCGGCGATCTTATTGGTCCAATATGCATCCTGCTCTTGCCGACTCATTGGCTGGTTGTTGACTGGTGGAGCCGGCTGATGCGCCCCTTCAGGTATCGGTAGAAGATGGTTCGGAGTAGTTGGCATGGGCGTAGACTAGTCATCTGGACGTTATGGATCGGCTGACTTACCGATGGGTAATTTTGCACACTTAGTGGATTAGGTTGAGTCATCATATTCATCGGTTGCTGCACCGATGGTCCACTCTGAGTGTTTGCTGGACTTCCATATGTTAATACGCCAGGCTGTTGAATCAGTGGCTGACTGGTCCATCTAGGATTATAAATCATCGGCATGTGACTTACCGATGGCTGATAACTGACTGGCGCCTGCTGTTCCTGCACCCTAGAGTAATCAACAAATTGGTTACCTTGATGTGCTATTACTCCGGCTTGAGGATTTGCAACCAAAGGCTGACTTCCAGTTGCTATACTATGTTGCATCGGCACAGAGTTTGCCGATGGTGGCATCAGATGTATTTTAGGAATTACTTGGAAATCTTCTAATGGCACTTGTACAATTGGAGAGGACATAGAATAATGCATCATAGGGATCACCGGATGTGATTGCATTGCCGATGCCATGGAGCCCCTCCAGGCTGAACTATCTCCCTGCACCAGATTAGAACTAGCAGATGGATTTGAAGGCATACCGTAACCCCACCAGTTGGAAGGAGCTGGATGATTCTGGATAGCAGGCCCTGACATTGCCAACGTCAATGGATCTGCACTAAGCTTGGTGACGCTTTCAGGACTCGGCCTTGGCGGTGTAGCCACATCGGCACACGGATCCACAGGAGTGGAAGACGCCATTGGGTTGCCGATGGGTTTATAGATGTCGATCCAGGTTGATGATACGCTGGACCAACATATTGAGGTGCATGTCCTTCTTTGAATGATTGCATGACAACATTGTACATAGTATTGGACAGCACACTGGAGTGGCTAATTAATGCTTGATTTAAAGCAGAATTAACCATCTCTTATAACTTACCAGGATTGACGTCATACGTGACCTGCCGTGGCAACGGCGGATCTTGCTTCTGGATTGCTTCGCCGCTCCTGCTTAGGCTGAAGGACTTCAGATACAATTGCTTGTACTCCTCCATAGCTCGCTCCATAGCCAGCCTTTGATCATCTTTTAGATCGGCCTCAGAGACTTCAATGACGTTCCTTTAATTAACGTCGGTATGATCACCCATGATAGATGTATAATTTGTATAATCGAGTCCCACCGGGCGTGCCAAAAGAAGTGTTGACACAAAAAGCGTCAGGATCTGCGAACACCTCGGGCTATTACCCGAATTCGATTTCCGAGGTGTGCCAGTCGATTTGACCAGTTAATCGACAAGAACGATAACTAGAACAAGATCTGAACAAGACAACGGCGATGCGCCCGGATGCCAAGACTCAGACTTGATCAGGATAACTAGAGCAGAGCTGAACGAGATAACAGCTATGTGCCCGGATGTCAAAGCTCAGAGGTACTCCCACGCGGAACTTGTAAGGGTTTGACAGAGATCAAGGTGATGCAGCCCGTCGAAGTTTGAAGAACTCGTAGATAAACTAAGACTACTGCAAAAAGGATAAATTGCAATAAAAGTAGAATAAGAGTAATTTGATTTGTTTTTGATAGATTGATATGTATTACACGCAGCCCTTGGGCACATATTTATACTCCCGCATGGAAAGTTGTACAGAGACACGACTCGTACCTTTCCTAAAAAAACTCCTACTTTAAAGGAAATAACTGACTCGCGCAGGAGTCGGACCCAAATAACAATATTATTTTCCTAAACAGACACCCCTATTTTAAAAGAAAATAAACGACTCGTGCAAGAATCGGACTCGGACTTCCATAACAATACTGGTATGACATCACCAGTTTCCTTATGTCTTTCTACGATGAAAACTTTCCATCGGCAGACTCTTCAATCAGCAACTTCCTTCTATTGCCATTGGCAATCCTTTACTGATGTCAACCACATTACCTGGGGCTCATCGGCATCGGCAATCTACACCCATCGACATCGGCAACTCATCAGCATCGGCAATCTACACCCACCGGCATCTTTGCACTTCTGGTAACTTGTCTCCACAAATTAACCTTTATCGGCAAGAATCATCTAGCTTTGCATCGGCAACAAACTTACCCTTCTTACAGCGCACTCCCATCGGTAAATTTTACCGATGACTTCTTGATGCCGATAGAAAATGGCCACCAATCCACGCAAGTCTTAGCTCATTTGACATGTGCCGAAAAATAGTGTCAACAACAGTTGAAGGGTAATGTTTACCCAAACTTTCAAACTTTGGTGAACTGTGCTATTGTGCTCGACAACGAGCGCAAGGACATGGACAGGAAGAGGAAGATGAGGACACAACCTTCTGGAAGTAATACTCGTCCCCGCTTCAACTCTCATTTTGGTTCTCAACAGAGGTACTAAGGGCCTGTCAGCCAGTGGAACCGCAACCCAGGCCAGCAGAGGCCTCAGTACCAGCAGGGGGAAAACACAGAACCAACAATGCTCACCTTATCAGTTTCAGAGTGGGCCTCGTACTCCTCATCAAGGTACCCATAGCTCTACTCCTGCTAAGAATAGTGCACCTCAGCCCAGCACTCCAAGAGTATGCTACCGATGTGGAGATCCTGGACACTATGCTCATAGCTGTCCAAAGAAGCAGAACCAGAACAATAACAGTGGTAGCAAAGGAAGACCTCAAGGGACTCCTAACTCGGGAAGGGTGAATCATGTTTCTGTTGCGTCAGCTCAGGAAGCCCTGGAGGTCATGTTGGGTACGTTTGACATCAACTCCACCCCCGCCTCTGTTCTTTTTTATTCTGGAGCATCACATACTTTTATTTCTCAAGCATTTGTTACCATACATAGTATACCATGATAGTTATGAAGGACCCCATGATAGTAAGTTCACCCGGGGACCTATACAAGTTGCTCATAGATTCCCCTCAGTTAATCTAACCTTAAGGGGGTAGACTTCCTGATTAGTCCAATTGTGCTGAGAAGTTCTGGTATTGATATGATCATGGGTATGGATTGGATGAAAGCATGTCAGGCAATAATACATTGCAAAGAGAAGAAGGTGTCTCTTACTACACAGAAGGGTGATGAGATCATTGTTGATATAGCTGTGCAGAAACCAAAGGCAGCCACAGTGAACCAAATTGGGAATGAACCTAATCAAGATGACTCAGTGGTGAATGAATTTTAGGATGTCTTTCCAGATGAACTGCTAGGTATGCCACCTGACCGAGACATTGAATTTCTTATTGAGTTATTACCTGGTACTGCACCCATAGCTAAACCTCCATATAGGATGGGGGTAAAAGAACTAGAAGAACTTAAGAAACAAATAAAAGAATTGCAAGAAAAAGGTTTCATTCGTCCTAGTTCATCACCATGGGGTGCACCAGTTATCTTTGTTGATAAGAAGGATGGTGGTCAGAGGATGTGTGTTGATTATAGATCACTCAATGAGGTTACAATCAAGAACAAATATCCTCTACCTAGAATTGATGATTTGTTTGATCAGTTGAGAGGTGCTTGTGTGTTCACAAAGATTGATCTTCGTTCTCGTTATCATCAATTCAAGATTCATGCCAGTGACATTCCAAAGACAGCTTTCACCACAAGGTATGGTCTATATGAGTATACAGTTATGTAATTTGGATTGCCAATGCTCCTGCATACTTTATGTACATGATGAATAAGGTCTTTATGGAGTATTTGGATAAATTTGTGGTTGTGTTCATTGATGATATATTGGTGTTCTCTAAAACTGAGGAAAAACATGCTGAACATCTCAGATTGGTATTGCAGAAGCTTAGAGATCACAAGTTGTATGCTAAGAGAAGCAAGTGTGAGTTCTGGTTGAAGGAAGTTTCTTTTCTTGGTCATGTTGTCTCTAATGGAGGTATTTCTGTTGATCCAAGCAAGGTGAGAGATGTGTTAAATTGGAAACCACCAACTAGTGTTACTGAGATTCGCAGTTTCCTTGGTTTAGTTGGTTACTACAGAAGGTTCATTGAAGGGTTTTCAAAACTTGCAAAGCCTATGACAGTCTTGTTAGAGAAGAATGCCAAGTTTGTCTGGTCTGCTCAATGTCAAGCCAACTTTGAAGAGTTAAAGAAGAGGTTGACTACAGCACCCGTGTTGATACTGCCAGATCTGAGTAAGAGTTTTCTCTATCTATTGTGATGCTTCTCGTATTGGTTTGGGGTGTGTTCTTATGCAAGAAGGTAGAGTTGTTGCTTATGCATCTAGGCAGTTGAGGAGGCATGAATTTAATTATCCTACTCATGATTTAGAATTTGCTGTTGTAGTACATGCTTTAAAAATTTGGAGACACTATCTGATGGGCATAAGTGTGACATATATACTGATCATAAGAGTTTGAAATACATCTTTACCTAGTCTGATCTGAACTTGAGACAGCGTAGATGGTTAGAGTTGATCAAGGATTATGATTTGGATGTTCATTATCACCCTGGGAAAGCTAATGTTGTTGCATATGCTCTCAGCAGGAAGAGTGGAGTTCATGAGTTGCTAATGTCAGCCATGTCAGATGAGTTGTGTGATGAGTTTGCATGTTTGAACTTTGGTTTTGTTGTCAACGCAGCCGAGATGGTAATGGAACCTACACTTGAACAGGAGATCCAGAAGGGTCAGTTGCAGATGAGAAGATGAAAGAGATAGCAGAGAATTTAGTAATTGGTAAGTCACCTGGTTTCCGCATGGATGATAATGGAACATTATGGTTTGGTAATCGTTTGTGTGTACCTAATGATAAAGCTTTAAGACAAATGATTTTGCGTGAAGCTCATGAGTCTGCTTATTCTATTCATCCTGGTAGTACTAAGATGTATATGGATGTGAAAGAGAAATTCTGGTGGTTGGATTGAAAAGAGATGTAGTTGAGTATGTAGCTTTATGTGATACTTGTCAGAGGGTTAAAGCTGGACATCAGAGACCTGCTGGATTGTTGCAACCTATGAAGATACCTGAATGGAAGTGGAAGAAGTTGGTATGGATTTTATCATTGGATTACCCCGTACCCAGCGAGGTTATGATTCTATATGGGTAATAGTTGATCGTTTGACCAAAGTTGCTCACTTTTTGTCAGTCAAGACCAACTACAATGGTGCTCGGTTAGCAGAATTGTATATGGAACGGATAGTATGTTTGCATGGGTTCCAAAGAAGATTGTGTCTGATAGAGGTACTCAGTTTACTTCAAATTTTTGGCACAGTGTACATAGAGCTTTGGGAACTAAGTTAAACTTTAGTACTGCCTATCATCCTCAGACAGATGGTCAAACTGAAAGGACTAATTAGATATTAGAAGATATGTTGAGAGCTTGTGCATTGCAGTATGGTACTAGTTGGGATCAGAGTTTTCCCTATGCAGAGTTCTCATACAACAACAGTTATCAACAGAGTATCAAGATGGCACCATTTGAGGCATTGTATGGTCGTAAATGCAGAACACCTTTGTTTTGGAATCAGACAGGTGAAACACAAGTGTTTGGGGCTGATGTACTTAGAGATGTTGAGGGTCGCATGAGAGTGATCCGAGAAAGCTTGAGAATAGCACAATCGAGACAGAAGAGTTATGCTAATAATAGAAGACGAGACTTGTCTTTTAATATTGGTGATTATGTCTATCTCAAAGTATCACCGATGAGAAGTGTGAAAAGGTTTAACATGAAAGGTAAGCTAGCATCAAGGTATGTCGGACCGTTTAAAGTTTTAGCCAGACATGGTGAAGTTGCTTATCATTAGAACTGCCTGAGAATTTATCTGGAGTTCATGATGTGTTCCACGTGTCGCAACTTAAGAAGTGTTTGCGAGTACCAGAAGAGCAAATACCTCTGGATGATCTTAATGTTGCTGATGATTTGACTTATGAAGAGTATCCAGTTAAGATTCTTGAAACAGCAGAAAGAGTAACCAGAAGCATAGTAATTAAAATGTGTAAAGTTCAGTGGAATCGGTACTCCGAGGCAGAAGCAACTTGGGAAAGAGAAGATGAGTTGAGAAAATCATACCCGTAGTTGTTTGAGTAAGCCAGCTAATCTCGAGGATGAGATTCTTTTAAGGGGGGTAGATTTGTAACACTCCAAAATTTGCATGCTTTGAAATAGGATTAAAATGTTCTTTATGCTTCTATTGTATATGCATTTAACATAGTTGAAAAATAAATAAAGATTTGGTGAATGTAAAAAGTATCATGTAGTAACGTGTTGAGCATTCATGCTGGAGCATATTTGATTTATGTGTGAGTGGTTTTCAAAAAGTATTCAAAGCTGTTCTGAAAATGAATTTGGAAATTGATTACAAAAAAAATCAATTCTGAAAATAGCCAAAAACTTTCTTTTCCTCTCTCCCCCATTTTCTCCTTGTGGCCCGGCTGAGGAGCCCATCCCGCAGGCCTCCTTCCCTCCTCCTGCTTGGGCCGCATCCCAGCCCAGCTGTCAGCCCCGAGCACAGGGGTCGCCCTCCCTCTCTCCTTGAGCCGCTGACCTTTGGTCCCCCTCGTCAGCGCCTCTCCCCTTCCTCCCGTGCTCGTGCAGGACACGGAAAGGAGCAGAGTCGCTCCGATCTCGAATTCCCTGGGATTTGTTGCTGCGCAAATCGAAGGCAAGGGCCTTATATGACTCCTTTGCACACCCCGCATGCTCCTACCGCCTTCGTTTCCATCTGTAACTCGTCCCTGTGCCCTAGCACTGCAACCCGACCCGCCGAGAGCTCCACCTACCGCCATTGATGCCACTGTGAGCTCCTTGACCAACCGCTAGCTCTCATCCCTCTTCGAAGCAAGGTTTGATACCCCATGCTCCTTGTACTCCGCTCAATTTCTCCCCTCCTTGCCCTCACTGGCCTATCGCCGTTTGCAGTGGAGCCAAAGCCGCCCCGCAACGTCGCCAGTCGCCCCTGTTCTTCCTTCGCGTGCGCAAAGCATCCAGGTGAGATCGCCTTGTTTTCCTCTATCTCCCGGACCTCTCAGTTCGTCTTTTGGTGGCCCGCAGCCCTATTCCCTTTCACCGCGAGCTTAGACTTGTTCAGTGGTTACCTTTATGGCGCAAATAGGAGCGTGCCAAGACGGTATAGTGTGGTTCCTAATCTATGGCATAGCCGCGAAGGAGTGTGACCGTAGACAGGTTGGCTCTACATCCCCCTACCACGAACCTTGCGGCCCTGACTTGTTAGACGAACCCTTGGAAGGCTTCATAGTTTACCCTACCCGCTCACCTTGGCAGTGTTTTGGGAGTAATTAACCCGGCATCTGGGCAACACTACTCGTGGTAAAGTTGTACACCTCTGATCAGAGTTAAAAACTATCATGATAGCCATGCCACGGACACGAGCGCTCGAAAACTCACAGAATTATTGGGTTCTTATTTCTATGTGGCTTATGCAAGTGTTATTTATTTATTGTATCATTGCCATTTACTTTATGATCATGGATATTTGAGCTTATGCAATTACCTTGGCAAATGTTGATATTAATATGAATTTGATCTACTTAAAATGCTTACCGCTATGAACCATGCATATCCTTTTGAGCTTCATGAAACCCCGTGTTATATTTGTTGAGTATGTGTGTGCTCACCCTTGCACTCAAACACCACAGATGAAGATTGGGTTGATGACTACCGCAATGAGTACTAGTCTTAGAGTCAACCAGTCCCTTGTGGAGCTTCCGCAGGAGTCGTCGATTAGTTAAAGTTTTATTTGTTTAAGACTCTATATTGAATATTTATTCGCTATGTAATAAGCACTATGATGGTACTTTTATGATTTGTCAACTCATGTGTGCGACTATTCCTGGGGTGCACATGAGCCTTTTGTGCACTTGTTTTTGTTCTTAAAAACGGGTGTGACAAAGAAGCACGAACTTTATAGCTTTATATCTGAGCTTCCGGGAAACTTTTTGTGATGGATTTTTTAAATAATCAGCAATTTCGTTTCTCCAGTCATCAATTACCTGACCTTCATCCAAAGCATGAATTTCTTGACCCTCTCGATATCCCGAAGCAGTTTGAGCCAGTCTATTTGCTTCTTCATTATGCGCCATAGGGATATGATGCAAGGTGGCTACCTAGAAACTCTTCAGAAACTCTCGACACTCTTCATAATATCCCTTTAACATATCACTCTTGCATTCATATGGCTGATCAGTTGGTTGATTACCAACTCAGAATCCCCAAAAATTTCAACAGCAACGGCTTTCTTTTCGACAAGCAGTCGAAGTCCTTTAAGAAATGCTTCATACTTGAAGAATCATGGTCCCTTGTGTTTAGGAGATTAACGACAATGCTAGGTCACTATGACTAACGTGTGTTTTGCAGAGGCAAAGTCATTTGTGTTAGGTCATTAGTGATACAATTTGAATCGGCTTAATGGATATTCATGCCCCCAAAGATGGAAATCGTTTCGGTTTCAAAGGATGATGATACAAGTTGAAGACTAGGCTAGTCCTTAGTGCCATAAGGTTGAGAAGGGCACTAAGTATAGCTAGGGCTTTGTTTTTCCTTTGACCGTACTATTAAGGGGGTATGAGATTAGTAGCTTGACCTAGGAGAGTTTAGGAAAGTGGATATATGCACACTTGTCACAACCAGTCCTAGAGACCCTGCTATAATCCCTTGCTATGTCTTAAGTTGGTAGAAGCAAAATCCCTTAAGAAACCTTAGTGATAAGAGTTGAGAAAAGGGACAAAAGAGCTCCGGACCAGTTTGCTAAGGAAGCGTCGGACCAAGGAGAGGAGTCCGACGGCCTCGCCTTAGAAGCCAGTTCAGAGACAGGGCTCCGGACCACCTGTCTGGAAGAGCACCAGACCATAGCAAGTGGTCCGGTGGCCTCTGTCAGTGAAAGTCTGCCCTGGAGTGAGCTCCGGACTAGTCCGACAGAGGGTCCGACGTGTAGTCCAACGCTCACAGGCAGAGCTATGATCCAACTCAGTGGGCTCTCTGGCTCCGGACCAGGGCTCCGGACCAAGGAGAGTGGTCCGGAGGTTCGAAGAAGAGAAACTGTTTTCACTCAGTGAGCACCCTGGCTCCGGACCAGTGCGTCCGACCAGGGCGTCGGACTAAGGCAAGTGGTCCGACGGTGTCTGTTTCTCAGCAGAGAGTGAGCTCCGGACCAGGCTACTTGGTCCGGTGGTGTTAGCTCCGGACTAGTCCGGTGGCTTTGCAGAGAAGGGAAAAAGTAGAAAACGGCTAGTTTTGGAGGTGGGGACTATTTATAGTTGCCCCCTTCGTCCTTAGGACGTCTCTTGGCCATTGTTTCAGCTGGTTACACCTTGACAGAATCCTTGGAGAGCCAAGTGCCTAGTGAGGGAGAGGTTTGAGAGAGTTCATCTTGTTCTTCCCTCCTAGAGTGACTAGGAGTAACTTGTGTGCATCCATCCACCTTCCTAGCCTTGAGTTGGTCCAAGTGAAGGTCTTGTGCTTGTTACTCTTGGTGTTCGACAGCACCTAGACGGTTTGGTGGTGTTCGGAGGAAGTGATCACCGAAAGATTGTCGGCGGCTCTTCTCCAAGCTTCTGTGATTGTTTGTGGGCGATTCACCGAGCCGGAGTGGCAAAGAATCAGCCCGTAGAGAGCACTCTACCCTTGCGCGGGTAGAGGGGGAGCTATACCTTGCGAGGTGCTCCAACGAGGACTAGGGGGTGTCGACACCTCGATACCTCGAGAAAACAACGCTGCGTCACTGAGAATCTGTTTTCCCTAACTCTTTACATTTCCGCATTACATTTCGTCTTGTTCTTTCATTCCCACTAGAATTGCTTAGGGTGTTTTTCAATTCCATGAACTACTACCGCTTTCTAGCTAGGCACACACGACTGGTAGGCACTAGGGGGTGATTGGCATTTGATAGGTTTTCATATTTGCTTTAGAAATTTAAAACAAGCCCAATTCACCCCCCCCCCTCTTGGGCATCTTGATCCTTTCAATTGGTATCAGAGCCAGGTTGCTCTAAATTAGGCTTCACCGCCTAGAGCAAGATGTCCCATGGGGATGGACCACCACCCATGTTTGATGGGGATGACTTTTCTTATTGGAAAGTGCGATGGAGGCCTACCTTGAGGCCCTAGATGTTGGCGTTCACAAAGCCGCCACCATAGGCGGATCGGTGTTTGCCGAGGATCCCTTCTTTGAGAAGAACAATGCTAAGGCGAAGAACATTCTTTTCCGTGGCATTTGCAAGGATGTGTTCAACCGTGTGCGAATTGCAAACCACGCATGAGATTTGGACAAACATTTGTGCTCTACATGAGGCACCAAATGTGAAAGAGAAAGAGCGCTATCACCTCATCATTGCTAAGATGAACTATTCTACCATGCTATCTCATGAAAATGCTAATGAAATGTATTCTTGCTTGAATGTGCTTGTAAGGAGTTGAATGGCCTTTGGCTTACTCAAATGACACCGGCCGATGTGGTGCGCAAGATACTTTGTGTCTTACCAATAGACAAGTATAGCCACATTGTCACAGTCCTTCATCAAGGCGATCTCTCCACAACTACCCCAACACAAGTTTTGGGCAAGATCAATGATCATGAGATGTACATGAAGATCAATGATGGAAGTTCATCTTCCTCCAAGAAGAAATAGAAGGAAGAGAAGAAGGACTTGGCTCTCAAGGCATCTTCCAAGAGAAGTGCAAGATTCAATATGTACTTGAGAGTGCAAGTGATGATGATGAGAAGACAACATCACTCTTATGGTGAAGAAAACCTCCAAGATTTGAAGAGGCTAAACAAGAATGAAGTCAAGTTTGACTCAAAGAAGAAGAAATTCTTCACAAGCTCTTCAAGGAAGCCAATCTCCCAAATGAAGTGCTACAATTATGGCACTCTTGGTCATCTAGCTCATGCTGCCCCGAAGAGAAGAAAGACAAGTTCAAGAACAACAAGTTCAAGAACTTCAAGAAGAACAAGGGCGCCAATGATGACTCAAGTGATGATGACAAGAAGCAAACAAGCCATACAAGAAGAAGAAGAACTTCAACTTCCACAAGAAGAAGAAGGATGGCAAGGCTTATATTGTAGGTGATTGCTCACCGGTATTGATGATTCAAGTGACTCCTCCGATGATGAGAGTGAAGAAGAAAGGTGTCCGCCTTGGTGATTGGTTCTTCTATTCCACCGCCACCACCTCCTTCATTGTCGGGTTCATCCTCTACAGACCTATGCCTCATGGCTAAAGATGACAAGAAGGTACAAAAAGAGGATGATGGTGATGACCTCTCTAGCGATGATAGTGACGATGAAGAAGCACCTTCCTATGATGAGCTAATTAAAATTTGCAACAAGTATGCTAGCATCATAAGGAAGTACAAGGGTAAAAATGACAAACTTCTTGAGATCAAAGAAAACTTGCATGATAAGCTTGACACCTTGTCTAGTGCTAATGATGATTTGAAGCTTGAGATTAACTCTCTCACATCTAGCACTAGGAGCTCAAAGCCTCTCTTAAGCAAGCTAATGAGAAACATGATAAGCTTGAGAGGTCAACACAAGAGCTCCACACAAGGTATAACTTGCTAAAAGATGACTACAACAAAGTCAAAGAAGATCATGGCACGTTAGTGATAGCAAATGAATTGCTTACTCAAGATCTTACACATGTTGCTACTAACCCGTGTGCTAAGTGTGCAAGTGCTACCTCTTGTGAAATCGAGCTTGATGATGTGGCTCTTGAGCAAAGTGCTAAGTGCAAGGGCAAGAGGGTTGTTGAAGCCGACAAGTATGATGACTATGTCAAGATGAAGGATGAGAACTCAAAGCTCAAGGAAGAGCTAATTAATATCAAGTCTAATAAGCCTATTGTCATCAAGCTGGCTCAAGAAGAAGACAAAGATGCTATCACTTTGATCAACTCTCTAAGAGAAGAAATTGTTAAGCTCAAGAATGATAAGACCAAGCTTACAAGTGGCCTTGAGAAGTTCACCAAGGTCACAACCTTCAAAGTGAGCTCTTGATGAATACCATTATGAAGAATGACAAGACCGTATTAGGTTCAAGAAAATCAAGTGATGAAGGCCAAGGTCAAGATTGAAGCCAAGAATTACTACAAGAACAAGTACAATGGCTACAATCAAGAGAAGCCAAAGCCCAAGCCAAGGAGATTCTTTGAGTGGGACAAGTTGGTCACTTCACATATGATTGCATGACTCCACCTCGCAATATCTTGCCCAAGCACACTAGGCCATTTGCTCATGATGCCACTATGTCATCAACAAAGATTCCAAGGGTAGACCACTTGTGGTGTTTCTTGGACCACCAATGAAGAACAAGCCTAAAGTTCTTTGGGTTGCTAAGGAGTTGGTTGACAAGGGTATGGGGCCCCGCACTAAGGGGGTTCCCAAACAACAAGCTTAACTCCAAGTTGCTTGTGTGTAGGTGAACTATAAGACCGGTGGGAGCCATTGGGTAATTGATAGTGGTTGCACTCAACATATGACCGGCGACCCCCGGATGTTCACCACACTTGATGAGGATTGTGCAAATCAAGACAAGATTACTTTTGGGGATAATTCAAAGGCAAAGTTCAAGGCTTAGGCAAAGTGGCTATCTCCCAAGATCAATCAATTTCCAATGTCTTGCTAGTACAATCATTGAGCTTCAATTTGCTATCGGTCAGTCAACTTTGTGATCTCGGTTTCAATGTCTCTTCACTCCAAATGAGGTGATTGTGACCAAGATTGAAGATTCATCAATGATATTCAAAGGGTCCGGCACAACAACCTCTACTTAGTGGACTTCACCTCAAATGAAGCTAATTTGCAAACTTGTCTTTTCTCCAAGAATTCTTTAGGTTGGCTATGGCATAGAAGACTAGCACATGTGGAATGTCAACCTTGAAGAAGCTTGTCAAGAAGGAGATGATTAGAGGAATCAAGGATGTGGCGTTTGAGAAGGATAAATTGTGTAGTGCTTGTCAAGCCAGCAAGCAAGTGGCAAACACTCATCCAACCAAAGCTTTCATGTCTACCTCAAGAGTCCTAGAGTTGCTACACATGGATCTATTTGGCCCTACCACCTATGCTAGTATTGAGGCAATCTCTATTGCTTAGTGGTAGTGGATGACTACTCTTGGTACACTTGGGTATTCTTTCTTCAAGACAAGGGAGAAGTACAAGGCATCTTCAAAAAGTTTGCAACTAGAGCTCAAAATGAATTTGATGTGAAGATCAAGAAGATTAGAAGTGACAATGGCACCGATTTTGTGAACACAAAGATTAAAGATTATTGTGATGAAATGGGAATCAAGCATGAGGTGTCCGCTACATACACTCCACAACAAAATGGTGTAGTAGAGAGGAAGAACCGGACGCTTATCACTCTAGAAAGGTCTATGCTTGATGAGTACAACACTCCCGAGAAGTTTTGGGCGGAGGCCATCACACCGCTTGCTATGCGGCAAACCGCCTCTTCATCCAAAGATTATTGAAGAAGACCCCCTATGAGCTTGTAAATGGAAAGAAGCCGGATATATCCTTCTTCCGGGTGTTTGGTTCAAAGTGTACATCTACAAGAAGTGCCAACACTTGGGTAAATTCCAACGGCGGTGTGACATTGGTTTCCTTGTTGGATATTCACTTAAATCCAAGGCATACCGTGTATTTAACAAAGCCACCGGCTTAGTTTGAAGAAATGTATGACTTGGAGTTTGATGAAACTAATGGCTCCCAAGGAGCGCTTGAGGATATTGATGTAGGTGATGAACCCTTGAGGAGGCAATGAAGAATATGCCAATTGGTTCTATCAACCCACAAGAGGTGGAAGAAGTTGAAGATGAAGCAAATCAAGATCCTTCTCCACCTCGCATGCCTCAAGTTGATGAAGAAGATCAAGTGAGGGAAGCTCAAGAAGACACTCACATCCCTCAAGATCATGCCGAGGGCCCAAAACAAGTAATGTTGAAGCACCGCATCCCCCTCCTCAAGAGACAAATAGAAGATCAACACCTATCCTTCAAGCTCACCTCCATGATCAAATTTAGGAGTCCATCAAAGGGAGTTATGACTCGCTCTAGACTTGCATCTTATGTTGAACATCACTCGTTTGTTTCCTTTGTTGAGCCTACTAGTGTTGAAGAAGCACTTGCGATCCAGATTGGGTGAATGCCATGCATGAAGAACTCAACAACTTCACCCGAACCAAGTGTGGACACTTGAAGAGAAGCCAAAGGATGCAAGAATCATTGGCACCAAGTGGGTGTTTAGGAACAAGCAAGGTGATCAAGGCGTGGTTGTGAGGAACAAAGCAAGATTGGTGCAAAGGGGTTCTCTCAAGTAGAAGGACTTGATTTTGGAGAGACCTTTGCTCCGTTACAAGACTTGAAGCCATCCGTATCCTTTTGGCGTATGCTTCACATCACAAAATGAAACTCTTTCAAATGGATGTGAAGAGCGCTTTCTTAAATGGTTTCATCAATGAACTTGTCTATGTATCACAACCTCTCGGGTTTTGAAGACCCAAACTTGCCTAATCATGTGTATAGGTTGTCCAAGGCACTCTACGGATTGAAGCAAGCTCCAAGAGCTTGTATGAGAGGCTAAGGGACTTCCTACTCAAGAAGGGTTTCAAGATCGTCGACACAACACTATTCACCAAGAAGCTTAATGGAGAGATCTTCTTTTGCCAAGTATATGTCGATGACATTATATTTGGGTCAACAAACCAAGACCATTGCAAGGAGTTCGGTGACTTGATGTCCAAGGAGTTCGAGATGTCAATGATTGGCGAGCTAACCTTCTTCCTTGGCTTTCAAGTGAAGCAAATGAGAGAAGGGACCTTCATCTCTCAAGAAAAGTACACTCATGATCTACTTAAGAAGTTCAAGATGGAGATTGCAAGCCAATCAAGACCCCAATGCCTACTAATGGACATCTCGACCATGATGAGGGAGGTAAACCAATTGATCAAACTCTCTATCGTTCTATGATCGGTAGTTTACTTTACCTCACCGCATCTAGGCCAGATATCATGTTTAGTGTGTGTATGTTGTCTAGGTTCAAGCAAGCCCTAAGGAGTCGCATCTCATGCAGTTAAAAGAATCCTTAGGTACATAAGGCACACCCCTAGCATGGTTCTTTTGGTATCCCAAAGGAGCCCCCTTCCAACTAGTTGGCTATTCCAATTCGGATTATGCCGGGTGTAAGGTTGATAGGAAGAGTACCTCCGGCGGGTGCCACATGCTAGGAAGATCACTTGTTCTTGGTCCTCAAAGAAGCAAAACAGTGTGGCATTGTCAACCGCCGAGGCAGAATACATTACCATGGAGCAAGTTCTGCACAAATCTTATACATGACCCAAACACTTCTTGATTACGGCGTTGTTTTAAAGATGTTCCCCTTTTGTGTGATAATGAAAGCACCGTAAAGCTTGCTAACAACCCGGTTCAACACTCTCGCACCAGGCACATTGATATTCGCCATCACTTTCTTAGAGATCATGTGGCTAGGAAAGACATCACACTGATTGGAGTTAAGAGCGAAGATCAATTGGTGGATATCTTCACAAAACCACTCGATGAAACAACCTTTTGTAGGTTGAGAAGCGAGTCGAATGTGCTTGATCACTCAAACTTCACTAAAAATGAGATTGTGTGAACCATGCATTCTTTTGTAATATAACTTGTTTAATTTGGTAATGCACATAGGCTTGGCTAACGCGGTTGAGATAACCGCCCTCAAAGCGTGTGACAAAGCTTAACCGCGGTTTAAACTTGCAAGCAACCTAGATTCAAATTCCGTATTGCCTAGCATATGCATGTGTGTTGCTTTGTCGTTTCTTTTCGGTTAAGCTTGATCATCCTCTAGGCTCGTCACTTAGGGGAGCATTCAAAGCTCTAGCTGCAGCTAATACCCCTCTTGTGCCCCTATGGCGATCCTTGGAGTTTTCTTGATCTATTTTTCTATGAAAACTAATTCTCGCCTATGGTAAACTATTTCTAAATTGAGGGTTTCAGAGATGGCTCTTATGACAGGTCCAAAAAGTGTTTCTTTTTTCTCTTTTGTGTTGGTACTTGACTAAGAGAAAAGATTGGAGAGAAAAACAGAAAATTCAAAGAAAATTGAGCACCGGACTATCCTCCGGACCACTTGGCATGGTCCGACGGTCAGTGGTCCGACGCCCTGTCCCTCTCTGCTCATTTTCATCCAACCACAGAATCCCGTCGGACCACCCGTCCGATGGTCCTCCGGACCATACCTCAAAGGTTTTCGGTGCCTCGGTCAGCGCTAATTCTTTCAGTCAACTGACCTCCGGACCACTTCACTTAGTCCAGCGGTTAGTCCGACGCGCTGGTCCGACGATCGGTTGCTCTCTGCATTGGTAATTTTTCTCCTCAGTCCGTCGAACCCCTCTATCGGACCATCCACCGGACCATGCAGAGTCGTCCGACGCTTCGAAAACTTCTATTATCTCCCCGCGGACTGTTCTATTCGGCGTCTCTTTCGTCGTCCGTATGCCGCGCCGCCTCCTCACCAAAGTGCCGCCGCTCGCCCGCTCTGTGAGCTTCTCCCCGGAGCTCAGCCGTGGCCTCCCCTGCTCTGCTCTGCTCTCCTCTTGCGCAGCAGCAGCAGCAGCACGCCGCCACCCACAGACCTCGCTGTCGAGGTCCCTCTCGCCGGCGACCAAGCCCCACCTCCACTGCAAACCCCCCCTGCTTCACCCCCCAATCCACATTGCCATTGCTGACCAAGAGAATCAGTTCCCACCCTAGGGTTTCCCTAAAACCTAGGGTTTGAGAATTCGTCGTCGATTCGCTTTCATCTTCGACCGTCATCGACTTCACTTCATTAACCTCTAGGGTATGTCAATTGATCATGGTTTAGCGTTTTTACTAGCTATTGATCATCCCATAACCTTAATTCATTCAAATCCAAATCACTAAGTTCATTCACTTATTGCAATCCGTAGTTGGTGATCTCTTTTGAGTGTGGTTCGTCGCTTGAGTTGCTTTGATTAGATACCTCGCTTACCTTAGTACCATGGCAATTTCCTTCTATACCTTACCTAGATGCTTGCTTCCATACGGTATCTTATCTCTAGCGATTATATATGCTTTATACCTCTATCTATTCTATCTAGAAGCGGCAGTGGCAGTTAAAACTCGGGGCAAAGCTTGCGAGTATGGATTGAGGCAAAGCCTCACAAGTGACAGTCTAGTGGCTAGCAGGCCCCTCTATCAGTTGATTCTCACAGTTCGCAGTTGATTGTGATAGGGGCAGTTGTCTCTTGACAGTGGTCAGTGGTTCTTGTCAGTGGGCAGTGACTCTCTTATTGATCAGTGATGACTCGTGGTTCTTGTGCTCGTGTCAGTGGTTTGGGTGATGATACACCTCCCCCTCGCATCCCTCTAAGGACAAGGGGAAGAAGCAGCTGGTTGAGAACCAAAGAAAAAGAAGCGCAAGTTGACAGAGGCCGAGCAGGCCGAAGCAGTTGCAGATGCAGCGGACCGCGCAAAGCGAGGTGGTCGCCAGGGTTTCAGTTCGTATCGGCACCCCTCCGCGAGTTCTACCGTCCACTCCTCCAGCTCAGTCAGAGACCGCAGAGGCTCCAGAGGAGCAAGAGCTAGTCACAGAAGCTCTTGGTACACCATTGACACCTCTTCCCTAGGGGCGTGTCACTTGCTCCCAGACTGCACAGTCTACTCCACCACGTGGTGATAGTGCTCCTCCGAGTGTCTCAGCAGCTCCTACTGCAGATTCAGAATCAGTACATCTTGACTTAAGGAACCTTACTGCAAAGCAAGTGAAGAAGCTTCGTTTTGTGGCCCTTGAGAAATGGTGTCCAGATCAGCGTGACCCCAGAGCTTCACCGGGATGGCACACACCTCTTATGGAGGATTTCTACAGGGCACTCAGCTTTCTTGCATTCAGATACGACCACACAGGGTTTGCTCCTTGGAGAGTATAGTTGAGCTTGCTGAGAAGAGATTCGACCCTCCTCACGTATCTTCCGGGACTCACCGACCTCCTTAGTCGTTCCAGGAATTACATTGAGAGGTGGGTCAGGGAGTTCTATGCTACATCTAGATTGATCCGGAGCACAACTTTCTTCAGTATACTTTCAGAGGAGAGCGTTACAGGCTCTATGTGACTCGTCTCAGAGAGATACAACACCTCACCCAAACACTCGGAGAGCTCAACCTTCACTATGATTGCTACAGAGGAGTCTCTATGCCTTGCCGAGCTCGAGGTGGCCGTACTTTGATAGTTCAGGAGGTTGCTCCTCTCTTCAAGCCACCTTTCACAGAGGGTTCTCGTCGTACCCCGGCAGAGCTCCGCCCCACTGTTCGTCACCTGAATGACGTTCTACGGCGTACCTTATTGCCCTCGCACCGGGTACAGGGGGTCTGACAAATATGCAGCATGTTCTTACTTTAGGCACTTGTCTCTAGACACCGTTTGATATAGCTGATTTTCTAGTGTCAGAGATTGAGGATGTGATTGCTGATGGGATGAGAGCACGACGACAGTTTCCTTATGCTCATTGGATCAGTTCTATCTTAGCTATTGAGCTTGAGGGATCCAATCCCGGAGTCCGTGCGTTGCTTGATCAGTCACCGACTTCATTCCCACCGTACAGAGTACTAGCTTCTTTTGACAGTCAGTTTGGAACCGTGTGCTTTGCCTAGTGAGGCAACGAACTGCGCCTGCTGACCAAGATGATGTTGATACTCAGGATGATTCGATCCAAGGTGTTGAGCAGCAGAGCTTCATGACTTGGATACTGGGGCTGATGTCACTCCTAAGGATACTTCTTCTGATAGCTCTGACGCTGACTTCTAGCCTGTTCCTACCATGCCCCCACGTGCTCACGACACTGAGGCAGGAGGTTCTGGTTCTGCTACAGAAACTATGATGCTGAAGATTCTTGACTGTTTGAATGAGCAGCAGAGTTCCCTTGTGACTGCCATTACCCAGTCCAGCAGAGACAGGATGAAATGCAAAGACAGTCTGAGGAGCGACACTTTGAGATGCAGCGACAAATGCTTGCCATGCAGTTGAAGTCCCAGCGCTTGCAGCTCCAGTCTCAGCAGATCCAGCAGCAGAACATGGCCTTTATGGCCCATATGATGAAGTGGACTAGCACTCCTCCTCTTGACTTCCCTGCTGCACCTCAGATCCAGATGATGAGTCAGTCTCAGCCATCTCAGTCAGTTGGTCAGATAGCAGCACCACAACAGTCGGTTGGCCCTTCAGTGGCCCCTTCCAGTTCAGCCGGACAGACCGTCACTCCCACCCCAGCCATACAGTCCAGTGGACTTCAGGGTGCAGGGCTGACCACCCCGTTCCAGTCACTGGCTACCCAAGTCACGCAGTGGTTGGACACTCTAGGCCCGACTCAGCAGTTCACACCCTCTCACTACCGGTTTCACGCCAATGTCCGCTACGATGGGTGCTACTGCCAGAGACTTGTCAGCGTCGTTTAGTGACATCACAGGGCAGCTGTCCCCCACTGGTCCGCAGATAGCAGCAGAGATTGAGGCAGAACTGGTTACACCGACAGCTGGTCAGCACCATTCTTCAGTTGCTTCCTCAGAGGCTACACACGACAGTCGGGCTCCAGCCGTATCCACTCCACCCACAGCTGCTGTTGCTACCGATGCCACTGTTGTTACTACATCTCCAGTACAGCCTCCGCAGCCTCCGGTTATTCAAACTCCAGTCGAGTCCGTGCATGAGGCCCAACCGGACACCGCAGCTCCAGAGGCTCCAACAGAGACAGTGGCACTAGATTCTGCTCCTACTCCTACCCCAGCTACAGCTCCAGAGTCTTCGACAACAGAGATAGCCGGCACGTCAGCTCCTATCCCCCAGACCACTCCACTTCCAGCGACAGACACTCAGGGGAGGATTCAGATGATGAGACATACCTGTCAGAGTTCAGGTGCTTGACCGCTCCACGGCTGCTTCCACTCTGCCTCCGGGCACTTAGTTTTGGTGCTTCGATGCCAAAGGGGGAGAGGGAGAGTCGAGTAGATGGGCTAGCTTCAGGGGGAGTTAGTAGGATTCGTTCTTTTGATGTGTATTTACTCTATCGCATCATGCATCACGTTTACCATCTTTATGCATTGTATGATATGTGTGATGGTTGAGACTTGATGGTTGTGTGACATGTGTGGACCCTTTTTTATGTTATATACATGTCACTTGGTTTATGCTATATTGCTTCCTCGCTAATCTCTGATCTTTTGGCTATAGCATATCCTTTGAAATCAAGTACTATGCTCAATTCATATCTATTGTGCTTATCATGGCTTGAATGGTTAGGTATGTTTTTGTCTTTCTTATCACTAACCCATGCCTATCTCATGTCAAGTCATGTTTCTCTTTATCAGAATTCACTCATTATTCTCTACTCGAGCTTGTATTGTCGTCAATCACCTAAAAGGGGAGATTGAAGAATCATGGTCCCTTGTGTTTAGGCGATTAACGACAATGCTAGGTCACTATGACTAACGTTGTGTTTGTAGAGGCAAAGTCATTTGTGTTAGGTCATTAGTGATACAATTTGAATCGGCTTAATGGATATTCATGCCCCCAAGATGGAAATTGTTTCGGTTTCAAAGGATGATGATACAAGTTGAAGACTAGGCTAGTCCTTAGTGCCATAAGGTTGAGAAGGGCACTAAGTATAGCTAGGGCTTTGTTTTTCCTTTGACCATACTATTAAGGGGGGTATGAGATTAGTAGCTTGACCTAGGAGAGTTTAGGAAAGTGGATATATGCACACTTGTCACAACTAGTCCTAGAGACCCTGCTATAATCCCTTGGTATGTCTTAAGTTGGTAGAAGAAAAATCCCTATAAGAAACCTTAGTGACAAGAGTTGAGAAAAGGGGACAAAAGAGCTCTGGACCAGTTTGCTAAGGAAGCGTCGGACCAATGAGAGGAGTCTGACGGCCTCGCCTTAGAAGCCAGTTCAGAGACAGGCTCCGGACCACCTATCTGGAAGAGCACCGGACCATAGGCAAGTGGTCCGGTGGCCTCTGTCAGTGAAAGTCTGCCCTGGGAGTGAGCTCCGGACTAGTTCGACGGAGGGTCCGACGAGTAGTCCGACGCTCACAAGCAGAGTTGTGATCCAACTCAGTGAGCTCCCTGGCTCCGGACCTGCGCGTCGGACCAGGGCTCCGGACCAAGGAGAGTGGTCCGGAGGTTCGAAGAAGAGAAAGTGTTTTCACTCAGTGAGCACCCTGGCTCCGGACCAGTGCGTCCGACCAGGGCGTCGGACTAAGGCAAGTGGTCTGACGGTGTCTGTTTCTCAGCAGAGAGTGAGCTCCGGACCAGGCTACTTGGTCTGGTGGTGTTAGCTCCGGACTAGTCCGGTGGCTTCGCAGAGAAGAGAAAAAGCAGAAAACGGCTAGTTTTGGAGGTGGGACTATTTATAGTTTCCCCCTTCGTCCTTAGGACGTCTCTTGGCCATTGTTTCAGCTGGTTACACCTTGAGAGAATCCTTGGAGAGCCAAGTGCCTAGTGAGGGAGAGGTTTGAGAGAGTTCATCTTGTTCTTCCCTCCTAGAGTGACTAGGAGTAACTTGTGTGCATCCATCCACCTTCCTAGCCTTGAGTTGGTCAAGTGAAGGTCTTGTGCTTGTTACTCTTGGTGTTCGACAGCACCTAGACGGTTTGGTTGTGTTCGGAGGAAGTGATCACCGGAAGATTGTCGACGGCTCTTCTCCAAGCTTCTGTGATCGTTTGTGGGCGATTCACCGAGCCGGAGTGGCGAAGAATCAGCCAGTAGAGAGCACTCTACCCTTGCGCGGGTAGAGGGGGAGCTATACCTTGCGACGTGCTCCAACGAGGACTAGGGGGTGTGTCGACACCTCGATACCTCGGGAAAACATCGCTGCGTCACTGAGAATCTCTTTTCCCTAGCTCTTTACATTTCCGCATTACATTCCGTCTTGTTCTTTCATTTCCCACTAGAATTTCTTAGGGTGTTTTTCAATTCCATTAACTGCTACCGCTTTCTAGCTAGGACACACGACCGGTAGGCACTAGGGGGTGATTGGCATTTGATAGGTTTTCATATTTGCTTTAGAAATTTAAAACAAGCCCAATTCACCCCCCCCCCTCTTGGGCATCTTGATCCTTTCAATACTCTGCTTGATTGTTAGTAACCAAGAATCCAATAGGGATGGCATACTCAAAAGTTAACCCTTTAGGACAAATCAAGAGAATACCAGCACCACCACCTTTACTACAAGATGAACCATCAAAAAACAAAGTCCACGGTGCAATGGTTACCATCCCAGTAGAAGGGTCACGATGTTGGGTAACAAAATCGGCAATAACCTGACCTTTTACTGCTTTTGCTGATTCGTACCTTAAATCAAACTCTGACAGAGCTAAAATCCATTTGCCAATTCTTCCATTTAAAATTGGCATTAATAACATATGTTTTATCACATCGAACTCAGAAACCACTACGCATTTGGCATTTAACAAGTAATGTCGAAGCTTGGTACACGAGTAAAACACACACACAGCAAAGCCTTTCTATAGCCGAATACCTTGTCTCTGGATCCAGCAGCTTTCGGCTAAGGTAAGCTATTACTCTTTTTTTCCCTTCAAACTCTTGCATGAGGGCCGACCCTATCGTCAGGTTGTCGGTCGCCACGTACAACTTAAAAGGCTTGTCAAGTTGCGGAGGTACCAATATGGGTGGCGCCTTCATGTACTCTTTGATCTCATCGAAAGCCTTTTGTTGTACGTCACAACACACGAACTCTTGATCCTTTTTAAGCTTTAACAGTGGAGAGAACGACAACACTCTTTCTGACAAATTAGATATGAATCTTCTGACAAAATTAACCTTGCGAAGCAGTGATTGCAACTTTGTGAGATTAGTTGGAGGTATCACTTTGTCTATTGCTTCCATGCTTTTCTTACCGACCTCGATCCCTCCTTTATGGACCAGAAAGCCTAAAAATTCATCAGCTGAGACTCCAAAGGCACACTTATTCCGGTTCATCCTCAAACCATGCTTCCTAGTGCACTCCAAAGTCTTCCTTAAATCAGCTAGATGTCCTCTGTGATCTCTAGACTTGACCACCACGTCATCGATATCGATCTCTACAATCTTGCCGATCAACTCATGAAAAATATAGTTCATAGCTCGCTGATAAGTTGCACCGGCATTTTTCAAACCAAAAGTCATGACAATCCATTCAAACAAACCAATATGACCAGGGCATCTGAAGGCTGTTTTCGAAATATCTTCTATTGCCATAAAGATTTGATTATAGCCAGCATTACCATCCATGAAGCTAATGACCTCATAACTAGCCAATGCATTGACGAGCAAATCGGCAACCGGCATCGGGTAACCATCCATAGGAGTAGCCTTATTGAGATTTCTAAGGTCAATGCAGACCCTCATCTTTCCATTTTTCTTGTACACTGGGACTATGTTTGAAACCCAATCTGCATACCTGCATGGCTGAATAAAATCTGCTTCTAATAATCTTTCAACTTCCCTTTTTACATCGGCCAGTACCTCCTCTTTGAAAATCTTTCGGGGAGGTTGTTTGAAAGGACGGTACCCGGGCTTGATCGGCAATTTGTGCTCAACGATAGAACGATCTAGTCTGGGCATTTCTATATAATCCCAAGCAAAACAATCTTTGAACTCTCTCAGAAGGTCTATCAGCTTTAGCCTATGCTCTGGGTCTAGATTTGTACTAATATACATCGGCCTTGGTTTGATATCGTCACCAACATTTATTTCTTCTAGCTTATCAGCCGACATGAAGCCACGTCCTAGCTTCCCTTCGCTTCCATCCATTGGGTTCCCCATTAAAAATTGCTCGGAGAGTTGACTGCTTGGATCGGCTGTTGGTCCTTGTTAGAGACATTCACGAGACCTTCTCCCCAGATTTTCCCAGAGAAACAATCGAAGCCTTCATATTCCCAGTAGGCAAGCTCAGCAGCAGCAACACTTACTGAATCATCAGCGTGAACAATTTTGACATCATCCCCAATCCACTGAATGAGAATCTGATGCATGGTTGAAGGTATACAGCAGTTGGCATGGATCCAATCTCTTCCCAAGAGCAGACTGTATGCCCCCTTGCCATCAATGACAAAGAAGGTAGTGATTAAATTTTTCGATCCAATCATCAACTCAACATGCACAGCTCCCCGGGTATCAGAGGGATTACCAGCAAAGTCTCTGAGCACCAAATCAGTTTTCAACAACTCCTCATTGGTCATCCTGAGCTTTCTGAAGGTGGTATAAGGCATAATATTGATGGAGGCTCCTCCGTCAACAAGCATCTTGGTTAGGGGTTTGCCGTTAATATATCCCTTCACATAAAGCGCCTTTAAATGTCGATGCTTAGCCGGTTTATTGAAGATCGTCGGTTGAGTCAGGACAAGCTGGGCCATCAGATTCTGAAACTCGCTCTCATCGAGATCTGAGTACACCTCCTCTTGGACATCCTGGCTTTCGGGAGCTATGAAATCTGACAGAATGAAGAAAGCCATGTATGCATCAGCTGAACGGTTATGCTCGGGTTTTTTCTTAGGACGCCATGTCTATCTTCTGTCGGTAATTGTCTGTGTCAGTTCTCTGTTCCTCAAAGTGTTGTACTCTCCTCTTCTGGCTCTTCCTCAACCCTGGTGGGCACCATTGTCCTATTTGTCACACATATTCGTGGCTTTCTTCTTCTCTAGCACCTTGTTCATGATGGACCCACTCCTGATCGGCAAACCTCTTGCCTAGCCGATTTTCTGAATTGTCTATTTTTAAACGTTGATCGTCCTTAGGAAACTGTGCTCCAAGTCTTTCATGGATCGGACGGCGGTTGACCCGGGACTGCCTATACTCTGAATATTGGATACTGCATTCAGGGCAATTGTCTCTGGTAGTTAGCTTTAGGCCTTCATTCCAACAATGCTTGAAAAACGAGCACCCCCAATGAGACTGCTCCTGCTCTCTCACGCGTTCTTGCTTTTCTCGGTACATCTCTTCCTCGTACCTCTGGTGTTCCTCTATGAGTTCATGTTCTTCATAACGTCTTTCTCTCCGATACTGTTCTTGTTCCTGTCGCCACGTGTTCAGCAGAATACGTGTGGTAACCTTGGGTTTGGAAGCTTCCCCTCTCTCGATTCGGCTCTTCTGGAACCGAGCCTGTTGCTGAAACTCTTCGTTTGTAATCTGCCGATCAGGGTCAACAGTACCAGCTTCTCTTGCCCTGTCTGAGGTCAAAACCTTCATTTTACTCTTGCCTTTAGGATCATCCATGGCAACCATGTTCACAGAGAAAGACACCGTATTCTGTGCAAAAGGATTAGCATCAATTTTCATCTTGTCGTCAAACTTCAAATGCCCCTCCTGAATGGTTTTCTGAATTTTCATTCTGAATACTCGGCAATCATTGATGGCATGGGAATTGGTATTGTGGAAGCCGCAAAACTTCTTGTCTTTTACCCCTTCAGGGCGCAGCATGGGGTGCCCTTCCGGCAAATTGATGCGACCTTCCCTTAGTAATAACTCGAACAGCTTGTCTGACTTGGAGACATCAAAGTCATAAGTACCTTTCTGCTGCCTCAACTATCGCTGATTAACTTGAGTCGGCTCTTTCGCCCAGACCAGTTCGGCTGCGGCTACTTCGTCTTCATCATCGTATTCCGTTGCTTCTTCCAGGAAACTCTGATACACCGTGTTAGCCACATCTCCTTTCTGGAAACGGTTATCTCTTCTGAACCCTTGAGCCTAGTTATTCATCATTGCTAACCGTTGTGACAACTGACCAAGGTCTTCAAAGTCCATGTCGAACAGCTTCTCTCTGACATTCGGCTGCATGCCTGCCACTGCCATCCCTGGCAACTGGTCATCTGGCAGATTCAACGAATAGCAGAGGTTTTTGGTTTCTCTGAACCTGCGGAGATACTCCTGGGGTGTCTCATTAGCCCTCTGTCTCAGGCTCATAAGATCGACTAGTTTCTTCTCATTGGTGCCTATAAAGAAATATGCATGGAATTTCTGCTCTAAATCCGCCCAGCTACCAATGGAGTTTACCGGCAGAGACGCGAACCACGTGAAAGCTGGTCCTGTTAGAGACAAAGGGAAATACCGAATCTTCGAAGCATCATCCGTGGATGCTTCTCCCAGCTGCATCAAGTATCGGCTGATATGTTCTATAGTGTTGGTGTCATCTTGGCCAGAAAACTTGGTCAAGTCTGTAGGAGTCTTAACTCTTGGAGGGAGAGCCACTCGGTTGTACCATTCTGGATAAGGGGACTTGTATGCATAGGACTGGTTCTTCGGCTTTAAGCCAAACTGATTTTTCATCACGTCTGCCATCCTATCCATGATAAGATCAACATTGGAATTCGGAGCTCCATGTGCATGCCCTTCAAAAGGTAGCCCTACTGGGTTATCGTATCCCAGATTCGGGAGAGCATTAATGGTGCTGTAATCGGCAACTCTTGATACCCGTCCCCATACATACTCTTCTGCAACCTGTTTGCTATTGGGGAAACCTTGAAAGCCGACTGTGGGACGCTCCCTGATGCGCCGAATGCGAGCTGGCCATGAGTCATGGGATATTGCTGTTTCTGGTGAGGAACCATCCCAGCTTGGGTCATGTCAGGCACTACACCATCTTCAGTGGTTTTCTCCTGGTGCTTTGGCACATTGAACAATGTTGCCCCTTGTATCGGACCAAGAGTCTCTTCAAAGAGTCTATCGGCAGATGGGTCGAACGTGCTGACCATGATCTAACAAAAAGTGTTCAAGAAAGTTGTATGATGATTCGTCATGGTTTCTCTCATGGCTTTGTAGATCACCGCACCAACTTTCCGAGCATCCTCATCCTCCGCATAATCTGTTTGATGTGGAAGGAGGGTTCTTGGGAGCGACTGCTTCTGGAAAACCTTGTTGCTTTTGTTATTTGAGAAATACATCAAGCACTTGCCCTGAAACTCGTCGCATGCCTACTGGATCAGAATCTTCATGTCTTCTGGCAATTCTTCCATAGTCACATCCAGAACCAGGTTGTTGTCGATTTCAACCATCTTGAAATGTGGGGTCCCACCGAGTATGCCAAAAAGTGTGTTAACACAAAAAGTGACGCACTGTGTCTCACACACAGCAAGCCGGAAAGCGTGGCTTCAATCGGGTGCCCGGATGTTTCGAGAACCAAAAACGTGCCAGTCA